>JZKD02S1695889.1:285598-312580 GCA_000966675.3 Picea glauca | reverse complement strand
AGTTCTATTTATTTCAATGTAGCAGTACAAAAAATACAGTTGACATGAAGATAAGTTATTATGTAGGAAGATATGTAGTATCTACATATAATAAATTAGGTGCAAAGTAGTAGAATAAATATACAGACAATAAATGAAATACAAAACAATGGAATATGAAATAAGGGTAGAAGCATGCACCTTTGTATGTCTTCTTCTACATTTGTGGTTAAGAGTTCTCTGTCTTGTCCATTTATTATGTTTGTTTCAATGTGAGAATGCACAAAATACAATGACCATGAATGTAAGTTGGTATGTAAGGGAAAACAAGTAATATGTACATACAGTAAATGAGAATCAAAGGAATAGAGTAAAAGATAGAGTTAGAAGCATGCACCTTTGTTTTTCTTGATCCATGGTTGTGGTTATATAGAATTTTTTCTAGCCAAAATCTATTACAAGCCAGAAAATATTAAGAAGTTGGATGATCCTAGTTGAATGATTTGGTTTTGTGCAAGAAAGTATCCAGATATGCTTTGAGATATGGAAACATGATTTTGTAATATGCTTGATCTATATTTCATAATTCAAGTACAACACAAATTGTATCATGGTCAGACCAGTATGTGTCTAAGATAAAGAGGGTGTATTATGAAATGGGCACATTTGACCATACATGATCAATAAGTGTGTTTTGTACATTATTTATCTTATCCAAAAGAAAGCGGAGATTGTAATTGCACATGTAGTTTTTCAATTCTTTTGTTATGGCACTATTTTGTAGCATGTCAACATTGAAGTCTCCTAGAATGATAATGGTTTCATTCAAATGTAAATGGTGTAATGCATTTGATACAACATTCATTATGTTGAGAAATGTTGCATACAGAGCAGCATAAAGATTCAATATTGCAATTTGCAATCCACGGAAAATTACTCTTGCTAGCACCATCTCAACATTTTTTTCTTCGAAATGCATATGATCCAAAATTGTTATATGTTTTTTCACTAATATCATCACTCTATGCGTAATGTAACTTGATATGCAATTGTGATTTGGAAATTGCTTGTTTTGCATGCATAATGTCATGTATGTTTCTTGCAAGCATAGAATATCAGATTGCATTGTGTCATAGTCAATGAGTATATCATTCATATGTGCATTTAAGTTGCGTGTGTTAAGTGAGATAATTGATACAGATGAGTTTATTTGTATGGATTGGTAATCATATTGCAGATGCCATTTTGCACTAGTCCGAAGGTGTTGCATCTCAGTATCAGCTTTATGTTTGACTTTGAAGTTATCTTTTGTAAGAGTGCTTAGAAAATACAAGGACTCTATGTTTCTGAGACGGGACAGAGTTGTGTATACAAGTCCATGTATTCGTATTCTAGCAAGGTCGAAGGCAACACTATCAAGTGTTAGCCCATGTATTTGTATTTCATGCTCTCTGTATATTCTTCTTAATGAACTTTTCATAGATATGTCAACCTTTGTCATGTACGAGGTACAATACGATGCTGCAACATAAGCATTGAGGAAAAATTGTGCATATGTATTTGCATTCCACATATTTGGCATGTCCTTGGAGAAACAATTGTTCCAAATATGTGAAAGTTTTCGTTTAAGGATAATTGTTGGTTGCTTAAGTGTAGATTGTATCACTTGGATGTACTCATCTTCTATCAGATTTAGTTCCACCAAGAAGTCTCTTTCAAAGATGTCAATACGTATGGAAATGATCTATCAATACATTGCGTAGTTCAGTCGAGGAATAACGGAAGTGCAATAGAACTTGAAATGCATCGAAGAGGCAATCTCCTGTAGTATACGAAAATGCATCTAATATGAAAAGGGCACTGTTACGCAATACCAGGTCGATGTTGTCATGTACAATGGAGTGTGCATCTATTTGATAACATTCAACATTCAAGTTGTGATTTTCAAGATGTTTCTTAGTTATGTTTAGATAATATGAAAATAGCAAAAAAGATAAGTATAAGTTTGGGAGTGCATACCAACTCTGCTATGTATCATTCAACCTTTGTTTGTCTCAAATCCATTGCTTCGTGGTTTCTATAGAATATGACAGAGAAACAAAGCTATAGTTAGTTCCCAACCATATAGAAGAGATAATGCAAATAAAACAATAGTATCAATTTTCTCAGTACAAAGATTGAGTATTTAGCTAGCAAATCGCAAAACACCGTCCCAACAATTTTCTGTGTGTAAAGCCCATTTTATAAACTATATAGAAGAAATTTAGCTATCAAATCGCAAAACATCGATCCAACAATTTTCTGTGTGTCAAGCCCATTGGCCAAAAGAAATTTGATAGTTTAACAATATTTTTTTCGTCTTCTCAGCAACTATTGGAAGTTTGAACCCTTATAAGAGTTATATTTATCAAGTGGGAGGATACTCTAAAATCATCATTAATGTTTGGACCCAGGTCGTTTTGTGTTTTATCTTCATCCTTTACCCAGGATTTGCATTTCAGGTCCTGGAACTTTCTCTTTATAACTTACTGAAATATGTCACCGATAAAAATGGATAATGCATGACAATGGTGTGCAATTTTGTTGCAATTTTGTTGCAGCTTGGTTACCTTTGTATCATACTTAGCCCTTCTACACCTACCTGCAGTTTTCTTCTACAAGAACATTTTGCAAAGGCATGTAGGTACTCATTCCCGGGCAAGGTGGGAATATCATCAAGGGCATGGTGGGAAGGCTAAAGAATTTCCTTATTCAATTGAGGTGTTAGATTTCCACTTCATTGAATAAGGAAAAGGACCGGGATTTGTAATGCTAGAAAAAATGACAGTCGGAGTTGTGTAGATGAAATTGGCATGTGCATGCTGTAGAGTTTGGGGACAAAATTGGAGGAAAATTTAAGAGCAGGAGGAAAAGATATGCCAACCTCTATGGAAAGTCTGCATGATAGAAATGATGAATAAATACCTAAACATTCTTACTTGCAAACTGTAAATAGTAAACAGTAAAGAACGAATACAAATGAAACTATGGTATTGAAACTTACTCGTCAATGATGAACGACAGAATCGCAAGTCCAATTGCGAGTGCAATATTTCAACCCTGCAAAGTGCAACAACAGGTCCTGGAATTACCTAGGATTTTCATTTCAGGTCCTGGAACTTTTTCTTTATAACTTACTAAAATATGTCACCGATAAAGATGGATAATCCCTGACAATGGTGTGCAATTTTGTTGCAGCTTGGTCACCGTTGTATCATACTTATCCCTTCTACACCTACATGTAGTTTTCTTCTACAAGAAAATTTTGCAAAGGCAACAAGCTTGACATCGTCTTTTCATGTGAAAGACACGAGTTCAATTCCCGTAGGGGATAGGTAGGTACTCATTCCCGGGCAAGGTGGGAATATCATCGAGGGCAAGGTGGGAAGGATAAAGAATTTCATTATTCAATTGAGGCGTTAGATTTCCACTTCACCACATACGACAAAGGACCGGGATTTGTAATGCTAGAAAAAATGACAGTCGGAGTTGTGTAGACGACATTGGCATGCACATGGTGCAGAGTTTGGGGAAAAAATTGGAGGAAAATTTAAGAGCAGGAGGAAAATATCTGCCAACCTCTATGGAAAGTCTGCAGGATAAGAATGATGAATAAATACTTAAAAATTCTTAATTGCAAACTGTAAACAGTAAACAACAAACAACAAATATGAATGAAACTATGGTATTGAATCTTACTCGTCAACGATGAACAACAGAGTCACACGTCCAATTGCGGGTGCAGGATTTGAACCCTGCAAAGTGCAAAAACAACTCCAATTGCAGGTGCAGGACTCCAACCTTGCAAATTTGAAGCAAACAAAAGCAAACAGCAAGAAACAAAGCAGTGAGCAAGCACCAATAGGTCCAATTGAAGGTGCAGAACTTCAACCTTGTAAAGTTGAACCAAACAACAACAAGCAGCAACCAACGAACCAACGAACCAGTGAACAAGCAGCAACCAGTGAACCAATAAAGAATATATGTATCTTCAATGATGACTAAATTGCATTCCAAACATAGAAGAAATATGAAACATATGATGACTATGTGAGTGGCGGTGGACAACAATATTTCCCAAATTCACTACAAGATTGTATGCAAAAATTGAAGGAAAAATGTACTCTGACAGGCCTATTTAAGTAAACATTTAAGGTTGTTAGGCCTATTTAAGGGCATCGCGCTATGTAAACATTTAAGATGTTAGGCCTATTCAAGTACCTCAAAAAGAGTGTCAATGCTCAAAACTTTCGGTATATAAACATTTCAATAAAAATAAATAAAAATAAAAAAATTCAAAAAGAGCGTCGATGCTCAAAACTTTGGATATCTAAACATTTAAATGTTGGGAATAGGGACGCTGGCAATAAGACTTCGAATCTATTCTCCAATGAGATGATGACAAATAATTATTTTTTATTATATAAAAAATAATGCTTTCTATTCTCTAGTTCTAACAATAGAAATTGTGCACACATTTATAGTCAAAGGGAAAGTTAATATGAAGTCAATGATTTATCGATCGTTATAATCCCTCTACGCCTTCAGCAGGGACTATCGCTCCGCTCGGGTCCAAGAAAGCCTCTTGCTTGACGAATGAGGGCCTTGAATGTAACGAAAGCCCGCAACAGTCCTTACCTTCCCCTCTGAGTCTACGAATGAGGGCGAGTCGTGACTTATGTAACGAAGGAAGGCCGACACCAGTCTTTCTCTTATTAGCCTTATATTCCCCTCGGTGGGAGTAAAAAAAAGGGATAGTTGTACAAAGGGAGAATAAGTCCCTAAAACCTGTGAACTCTATGAATGCACGCGTCATGGCACAGAGAGCTCATGGGACCTTACCATTTATGTTCGTGCATTCGCGTCAGTGCTTTTTGGCGCAATATTTCCTGGTATTTTCAGCGCAATATTTTCAGTGTTTTACCCTATTTGGTCATAGCCTTCATTCATTTTTTTAGCGCAAGATTCTATGGTGTTTTCTCTTTATTTGCTCATACCCTTCATTCTATTTTAGCGTAGTCCAACAGGTTTTAGTATCTGTGATTTAATTATCGACTGGTTTCTCTTTAATTTCGAGTAATCGGAAGATTTATTGTGGAATTAATAGATATTATTCCCAATATTCCAGATGAAATCGGTCGAGAACGCTTTCTCAAAGTCTCTTACAATTCACACGATAAGCTCAAAGTTGTTTGCAGAAGTTGGGAGGCTATGTTGAGTAGCTTGTAGTTCTACGAGGACCAAAGTATCTCTGGGACTAGCAAGCAGTTGATATGTTTGATTCAAGATATTCCTCAAGGAAAGTTGTCAGAGGATAAGTGGCGGGCCACTCACGCTTATGGGTTAACTCTGTATGACCCTCTGCATGGCGCTTGGGATTGGATTCCTTCAATTCCTGAATTTTCAGATGGAATTCCCCTTTTCTGTGAGTGCTTTTGGGTAGATCAGAAACTAATTTAATGTGTTTTATATCCTAATGTATTTTCTATCTATGTGTGGAAGGAGTTTCTATCAATCATAATGTATTTTTTTTTTATCTATCTCAGTGATGTGGACAATGCAAAGCTCAAACAAGAAAATATAATGTTCTGATATATAAGTTTAATATATTATGGTTTCCATCTTAATAATATCTGTACACGAAAGCAATGCCTTAATATAATAATTGATTAATTATCTGTTAAAGTAGTCTATATTATTTATGAGTAAAAAAATGGATTTTGGATTCATTTACCATGGAAAAGTTTTGATTACGAAAAAGGAAATGAGTAATTATGAAGAAGTAAATGGAACTTAGTTTTTTTTATTATGAGAAAGAAAATGAATAATTATGAAAAAGTTGATTATGAAAAAGGAAATGAATGATTATGAAAAGGTAAGGGGAATTTTTTTTGGGGAAAAAATTGATTATAAAAAAGGAAATGAATGAATATAAAAAGAAAATGAAACCTTTTTAATTCGTTATAAGAAATATCATATACCATAAAAATTTATGCATTTTCTCTTAATAATCCATTATAAAATATCAGATAATTTTATTTTTATTTTCATAAAAAAAAAAAAATAATCATCAAAATATTATGTTATTCCTTTTATTATCAAATAATTATTTTTATCATATTACATATCTCCCCCATTTAAATAGTTTACATGTTTTTTTTTATAAATACTATGAATTTTTGAAACTTTGTGAACCCTTTATAAGATTCAAAGTAATGTAATCATGATGTTTTAATATAGTTGGAATTAGCATAGTTTTTATTATGAAATATTTGTTCATTTGGTGTAAGTTTTTCGACATGCACTTATATCCAACAACATCAAAGAAACTACCAACTTTGATGTATAATATTACTTATCTAATGGGTGTAGTGTTGTACATTGAAAATTATTATAGTAATTAAAAAATGAAAAGATGTTTTAAATATCATTTTGTTGTCAAAATGTAAACTAATGGCTATACATGAAAACTACTAAACCAACTATTAATGTAAGTCTTCATTAATGCATATTCAAACCTACAATTCAATAAGTATAATGGCTTTGATCCCAATTTAGCATTATAATAATACATCACTCTACATAGCCTCTCTAATGATTGTACTCTTTGAACCCGCTTAAATGTATCTACATAAGCAATGAGGACCGAACAAAGCAATTCAATCAGCTCAATTAGTAACATCTAGTGTCAATCAATCATCTCAATCACCCTTTCTCTTTTAAATCATCTCAATTGATTTACCCTATTTTTTAACACTAGATTAGACACTCAATTGGCATGTCCATCTCTTTTCATATAAATCATGTAGATATAAATAATTTAAATCATTATCTAAGTATTATTTTCATATAAATCATGTACATATAAATAATTTAAATCATTATCTAAGTATTTCTACTAAAAGTTAAGATAACATATAATGCCTAAAAACATAATTTATTTATATTATTTGTCTAAATTAACTAGGATGTATTATGACCTTGTGAATATTCAATTGAAAGAATTAACTTTTTTTATTTGTTATCTTAGAATAGTGAAAATCTATTAGGATTAGGTTGATTTTCCATCAATAATAGAGTGTTGAACCTTCTAAGTCATTATATAAAACAAGGCTAGATGTGCTTGTTGTCCCCAATTTTTAGGGATGACTAAGGAGATCATGTCTCGAGTCCTTAAGGTTGCAGACATGGAGTACCAAGAGACAAATTGACCGGTGATGTCCACTTGCATAGTTGGAGACCCACTTCACCACCATGCTTCTGGATCCATCACCATGGCATTCACCACACCATTTTGCTTCCGAAAGACATTGGATCTTGCTCCATGAGGTACAAGTCAAGTATTGTGGTAAGTATCACTCTAATATTTGAGGCATTTAAATATCTTGTATTGAAGCTTCTTTTGATTATATAACGCATGCTTAGACATTTTGATTCTAACCTTGTTTCACCTTGGTGAGTGTCATCGATTTCCTAGTAAGTGGCCAACTATTGGGGAAAGGGTGTGACTGGGGGTCTCTTGAGGGGTCATCGTACCATTTCGGACCATACTTACCACTTTCCATCTCTTGTTCCCCTACCACTTCACCCTCTTCTAGGTTTTCTGGCCTTATTGACCCAAGAAGGGCATGTACCTCATTTCATGAGAAGAAGGGGTTGAAGGCCCAAAGGGATTGTAGTTGGTAAAAGTTAAAATCCAAAATCATAACCTTTCAGATGCTCGCCAAAACAGGTCTTGAGAACGATGAATTGTTTCTCTTGAATTGAAGACTTGAAAGAATAATTCACATAAATAAATGTCTCGCTTGCTAAAAGACTGACATAAGTGTGTTATAAGCTTTGTGTTACCCATATGGCACTATGTACCTCTAGTTTCAAGTGGCATTGTGGTACTTCCTTCAAGCTTAACGTTACCCACTAGGAGCACCCAAATGTTTGTACCTTAACTAATTAATGGAAATAAATGGGATTGGAAAAAGGATGCATTGAAAATGAAGGTGCAACACACCATCTACAAAGGAACCCATAGATGAGACAATATGAGCCCGTGTATGTCATGAAACCCATAAACCTATGAAGTCTAATACCCATCCACCTCATATCCACTACATGACCTTGAAGGGGTTACCTTTGGAAGCATCCCCTACTTGAGGGTTTTGGCTCACCCAATAGGGTTTTTATGACACCCCTCCCATACCTAAACTTGGTCAATTGCATAGGATCTTTGAGCACTTGTTTAATTTGTTGAGGTAGTTTTGATGCACATGTTTAGGTGGATCATGTATTAGACATGATTTTACTTTCTATGACATGTTTGACTTGAGACCCTTGGAGGGCGCATTCATTGTCTTTGCAAGACCTTTCTTGGTGGACAGTTTTGGAAGAACAAGACTAGCTTAGGCTTCCTTGGGGCATGAAGCCCATAGGTTGGATGCCTTGGCCCATGCTTCAGATGATGGATGTAGCCTTTGGAGGCTTGAGAGGGCACCCTAGAGGATCTCACCCAGCCCCTATTATCTCAACAATTTTCCTTTGGAGTTTAAATTGTTGCACTTTTTGGGCTTTATTCTTGTTGGGGGCTAGGGTTTGGTGGTGATGATGATGATTGATGGACACTTGACACTTTTGGATGGGAGGACCCCTTGCATTGTGGAGGAGACACTTGGCTTGAGGACACATGGCCTTTGGAGGCCTATCGCTTTCTCCTACAACCCCAACAAATTATCCAAAGTACCAAAACATCACCTTTTATGGTGTGACATCATGTTTCTAGGGTTTCTTATGTGCATTCTTAAAGTTAAAATAATATTATTTTGTAAAGGGGAAAAATAAAGGGAAATGTCTCCCTTATTTTGTGGTTTACCTATGTTAAGTGGACAAACATTATTTTATAGGTTTGGTATAAATAAATATCAAACTCATTTCATTTGAGACATAACTCTCCCATCTTTGAGAAGATACTTGGCTGAAATTTTATCCCTCATTGGGAATAATCGATTTCTCTCTTTCTTATGCAATTTTTGGATGCTAAGTGTTGATCTTGTAGAGGAAAGTCTATCATAGTCTCTTGACCTTTTATAACAAAAAGGTTCATCAAATCCAACATTCACACATATCTAGTATGCCATAGTCTCTTGGCTAGTTATAGTTATATTTACAAAGTGGGGGAAACAAGGGTATTACAGTTACACTGGGTATACGATTTCACTTGACATCTGATGAGACTCGGTCTGCATGGGCCAGTAGATCTAGGTAAGTAGGTAGGTCATCTTGATTTCCCATGAATTTTCATCTTGCTTTCTCATGCTAGTTTCACGGGGTCTTCACTCAATGAACCTGGGGCATAGCACCTTCATTAATGAGATATTAAAGAATACCCCTAATTTCACTAGATATTGATAAATACTTTCCAAAATCATTTATCAGTATCTAGTGAAATTATCAACAAAAGGATTTTGGAAGGTATTTATCAATATCTAGTGAAATTAGGGGTATTCTTTAATATCCCATTAATGAAGGTGCTATGCCCTAGGTTCATTGAGTGAAGACCCCGTGAAACTACCATGAGAAAGCAAGATGAAAATTAATGGGAAATCAAGATGACCTACCTACTTACCTAGAGCTAGTGGCCCATGGAGACCAGGTCTCATCGAATGTCAGGTGAAATCGTATACCCAATGTAACCATATGCTCAACATCTTAACCAAGTGTCTCCCCCTGTGCTTAGTTATAAAAAATATCAAGGACAAGTTAACAACATAATAATCATGGAAATGAATAAACATATAATCAATCACAGGAGGCAACTCATAGAGCTGGGTGGGAGGGAGGAAATCATGTTGGAAAAAATATCCACAAGCCTGATCGATCCATCTCTGAACGGGACTATGGCATGTAGACGATGACTCATCTCCATCCCGGTTAGCATGATCACTACTTCCTGAAGACTGGGAAGATATGAGAGATCCCAAGAAGACCCCATGATTTCCTTGAGAAGAAGAAACGAGGTAAGGGACAAGCTCAGGTCTAGAGAAAGAAAAATGTTGCCTCTTCATTTGTGAATCCTTGTAAAAATCCCCAAGATGAAAATACTTTCGCTTTGTAGAGTGAGCCTCTGATTTCTCTAGGATGGCCACGTTCTAGTGTTCATCTAAAATTGAGGACGAAGGTTCATAGAACAGGTCTACATCCCCAAAAGTATGTGCATCACAACTCCCAACGGATGACTAAAAATCATCCTGAATATGCTGTGAAAAGTCATCCTCACATGGATGGAACAAGTCTGTGGCCATATTACCATCAGGCTACCAAAAATATGAATCGTATATGCATGTAGAGCAGTCCTCTGAAGATGACAGCTCAAACTCTTTTTCTTGAGAGCTACCTTCAACTTCGTAAATAGGATCTCCATAAAAAATGATGCAACCCACACCCCATCTACGTCTCCCAAAATGTATGAAATCATCAATATGTTGATCAACCATGTCAGAAGGGTCCTCCACAAGATCATTTGTTTCACTCATGTTGATAATTTCTTAATCTTCATGTGCAGAGGAAGTTGAGGTAGGACAAATTCACCTTCATTAAGCGAGATAACAGACACCAATGTCTCATCTGGGTCTTCATCATTGAGATCTTCTTGAAAAATTTCCTCATGGATCTATTCTTCCAGCACTTCTCATGTAGTGGGTGGACGATACTATTCTTCAATTTTCCATTCCTTACTTATTGTCTCATCATCCATCGGAAACCCTTCAATGTAAAGAGCATATTTGAGATCTTGGAAAGTATCTTGCAAATTCTGAGTAGTTGGTCGACTATGCCGGAGAAATTATTCAATGAGATTTGTAGAAAATGGGATACTTTTCGGATCACATGAGTGTGCAAGCCACCTTCTTTGACTTTATTCTAGAGAAGATACAAAAATATTCATGCAACACATTTAAACTTGAAGCATACTTCATATAATTCACGACATGGGTGATTGCTAGAGTTGGATCACCATTAAATTTAGAGAAACTTTCCCTCCACTCCATAGAGAAATGATTTGGATATCCAAGGATATTATGAACATCAATATAAGGTTACACCTTATGGAATTCCCACGGTAATTCATGTGACGCCATGGTTCCATTACTTAGTGTAATACCCCAATGGAGTCGCTAAATGAACTTTATGAAAAGCTCATAAAAAGTGGAAAATGGAACTTCCCTCAAATGTAGTCATCGGTAAACCTTACAGGAAAAGGATTTGGGATAAAATCTTGCCAAAGTGTCATTAGGGCATGAAAGAGGATTCACAATCCTCCCCGACAATGGTGCCAAAATGTTATCGCACAAATTGTAGGTTGGGAAAATCCCGACCCAATCCACAATATGGCGAGAACTATGGGAGATTCTACCCACTCTCACCTTAGATAAACCTTCCCCTCTCTTTAATGAATGAAAAATACTACACAAGGGGGGAATCATGGGTGACCCTAGGGGGATTACAATGAGATAGTGAGGAAATGAGAAGAACACCCCTATGGTCAAAGGTAGGATAGGATTTTAGGATATTAAAAGAGGTCTTGGAAGGTGGGATATGGTTTCCAATGTTGTATCCCTGCAAAACAACATTAGAACACCAAAATAAGACAATATGTTGCAATATAAGCCTCAAAACCTAAGGGGAATCAGCAAGATTGTTGTCCCATAACTACAACATATATCATATTTATATGAGCAATAAGAAATTTATAACAACTGCACAATTAACCATCAAAAGCATCAAAAATTTATTGGACAATGAAGCACAAAACATGTAAGCAATTATCCAACACAGAAGATCAACCTTTGATGGAAATTTAGGGCCGCAAAGAGATGTTTTCAGAAGTTTATAACAGCAGCCTTATGGCTATAGAAAAGGTTTTCTACAACATCAAATTCCAACCCCAAAAATCCACAAGTAAACCATCAAGATGATAGACAATGAGCAGTTGAACAAAAGTACAATTTTAAAAGCAATGTTGGCAGTTGGAAAGTGAGTAATGAGTGAAAGAAAGATGTTTTATGCATCCCTAATGGTTGTAGAATTACATTTATGACAACAACAATAATACTTTTTCTAAATGAGATGCCCTAGTGGCTCAAGTAGGCATATAAAGCATACAATTGATTGCACTTTGAACCAAATCATTATCTCATTCATGCAAGTAATTTATTTCTCCAATGCAATTTTCAGATTAGTGCCTTTAATATATTTGGTAAATGGAGTCTTGGATGTGATAGTTAGACCCACAATATCCATAGGGGTGTAATCCCTTTTACTCCCTAGGGCATGCAAACCAAACTAAGGTAAATCTAGGAGGGTCTACACCCTTGTACTCCTCCTAGAAACCTTGCCAAAAAGAACTTATCAACCAACAAATGAGATGAAA
The DNA here is from genome assembly GCA_000966675.3 of Picea glauca. NCBI lineage: Eukaryota > Viridiplantae > Streptophyta > Pinopsida > Pinales > Pinaceae > Picea > Picea glauca. The sequence continues at coordinate 300,144 of JZKD02S1695889.1, read as the reverse complement.
CTTGGTGGAGGGTGTATGCACTTATACTCCTCCTAGGGTTTGAAACAAGAATAACATGGAACAAGAAGAAAATACCAACTAATGCAGAAATTTCCTTACCAATTCCACAAGATGCAAGATCAAACCCTAGTTTACCAAGTAAATTACACCACAAAGCAAGAGAAAAGCTTCCAAGATCAACAAGATCAACACTTTCCATCCAAAAATTGCATAAGAAAGAGAGAAATCGATTATTCCCAATGAGGGATAAAATTTCAGCCAAGTATCTTCTCAAAGATGGGAGAGTTATGTCTCAAATGAAATGAGTTTGATCTTTATTTATATCAAACCTATAAAATAAAGTTTGTCCACTTAACATAGGTAAACCACAAAACAAGGGAGACATTTCTCTTTATTTTTCCCCTTTATAAAATAATATTATTTTAACTTTAAGAATGCACATAAGAAACCCTAGAAACATGACGTCACACCCTAAAGGGTGATGTTTTGGTACTTTGGAGAAGTTGTTGGGGTTGTAGGAGAAAGTTATAGGCCTCCAAAGGCCATGTGTCCTCAAGCCAAGTGTCTCCTCCACAATGCAAGGGGTCATCCCATCCAAAAGTGTCAAGTGTCCATCAATCATCATCATCACCACCAAACCCTATCCCCCAACAAGACAAAATCCCAAAAAGTACAATGATTTAAGCTCCAAAGGAAAATTGTTGAGCTAATAGGGGCTAGGTGAGATCCTCTAGGGTGCCCTCTCAAGCCTCCAAAGGCTATATCCATCATTCGAAGTGTGGGCCAAGGTATCCAACCTGTGGGATTCATGCCCCAAGGAAGCCCAAGCTAGGCTTGTTCTTCCAAAATTGTCCACCAAGCAAGGTCCTGCAAAGACAATGAATGCACCCTCCAAGGGTCTCAATTCAAACATATCATAGCAAGTAAAATCATGTCTAATACATGATCCACCTAAACATGTGCATCAAAACTACCTCATCAAATTAAACAAGTGCTCAAAGATCCTATGCAATTGACCAAGTTTAGGTATGCGAGGGGTGTCATAAAAACCCTATTGGGTGAGCCAAAACCCTCAAGTAGGGGATGATTCCAAGGCTAACCCCTTCAAGGTCATGTAGTGGATATGAGGTAGGTGGGTATTAGACTTCATAGGTTTATGGGTTTCATGGCATACACGGGATCGTATTGTCTCATCTATGGGTTCCCTTGTAGTTGGTGTGTTGCACCTTCGCTTTCAATGCATCCTTTTTCCAATCCCATTTATTTCCATTAATTAGTTAAGGTCCAAACATTTGGGTGCTCCTAGTGGGTAACGTTAATCTTGAAGGAAACACCACAATGCCACTTGAAGCTAGAGGTACATATAGTGCCATATGGGTAACATAAATCTTATAACGCACTTATGTAAGTCTTTCAGCAAGCGAGACATTTATTTATGTGAATTATTCTTGCAGGTCTTCAATTCAAGAGAAACAGTTCATCGTTCTCAAGACCTGTTTTGGCGAGCATCTGGAAGGTTATGATTTTGGCTTTTAACTTTTTCCAACTACAATCCCTTTGGGCCTTCAACCCCTTCTTCTCATTAAATTAGGTGCATTCCCTTCTTGGGTCAATAAGGCCAGAAAACCTAGAAGAGGGGGAAGTGGTAAGGGAACAAGAAATGGAAAGTGGTAAGTATGGCCTGAAATGGTACGATGACCCCTCAAGAGACCCCCAGTCACACCCTTTCCCCAATAGTTGGCCACTCACTAGGAAATCGATGACACTCACCAAGGTGAAACAAGGTTAGAATCAAAATGTATAAGCATGTGTTCTATAATCAAAAGAAGCTTCAATACAAGATATTTAAATGTCTCAAATATTAGAGTGATACTTACCACAATATTTGACTTGTACCTCATGGAGCAAGACCCAATGTCTTCCGGAAGCAAAATGGTATGGTGAATGCCATGGTGATGGATCCAGAAGCGTGGTGGTGAAGTAGGTCTCCAACTATGCAAGTGGACATCACCGGTCAATTTGTCTCTTGGTACTCTATGTCTGCAACCTTAAGGCCTCGAGACATGATCTCCTTAGTCATCCCTAAAAATTGGGGACAACAAGCACATCTAGACTTGTTTTGCATAATGACTTAAAAGGTTCAACACTTGGAAAATCAACCTAATCCTAATACATTTTCACTATTCTAAGATAACAAATAAAAAAAGTTAATTCTTTCAATTGAATATTCACAAAGTCATAATACATCCTAGTTAATTTAGACAAATAATATAAATAAATTATGTTTTTAGGCATTATATGTTATCTTAACTTTTAGTAGAAATACTTAGATAATGATTTAAATTATTTATATATACATGATTTATATGAAAATAATACTTACATAATGATTTAAATTATTTAGATCTACATGATTTATATGAAAAGAGATGGACATGCCACTTGAATGTCTAATCTAGTGTTAAAAAATAGGGTAAATAGATTGAGATGATTTAAAAGAGAAAGGGTGATTGAGATGATTGATTGACACTAGATATTACTAATTGAGCTGATTGAATTGCTTTGCTTGGTCCTCATAGCTTATGTAGATACATTTAAGTGGGTTCAAAGAGTATAATCATTAGAGAGGCTATGTAGAGTGATGTATTATGATAATGCTAAATTGGGATCAAAGCCATTAGGCTTATTGAATTGTAAGTTTGAATATGCATTAATGAAGACTTACATTAATAATTGATTTAGTAGTTTTCATGTATGGTCATTAGTTGACATTTTGACAAAGAAATGATATTTAAAACATCTTTTAATTTTTTAATTACTATAATAATTTTCAATGTACAACACTACACTCATTAGATAAGTAATATTATACATCAAGGTTGGTAGTTTCTTTGATGTTGTTGGATATAAGTGCATGTAAAATAACTTACACCAAATGAACAAATATTTTGTAATGAAAACTATGCTAATTCCAACTAGATTAAAATGTTGTGACTACATTACTTTGGATCTTATAAAGAGTTCACAAAGTTTCAAAAATTCATAGTATTTATAAAAAAAAAAAACATGTAAACTATTCAAATGGAGAGATATGTAATATGATAAAAATAATTATTTGATAATAAAAGGAATAACATAATATTTTGTTGATTATTAAATTTTATTTTATTTTATAAAAATAAAATTATGTGATATTTTATAATGGATTCTTAAGAAAAATTGCATAAATTTTTATAGTATATGATATTTCTTACAACTAATTAAAAAGATTTCATTTTCTTTTTATATTCATTCATTTACTTTCTTATAATCATTTTTTTTCAAAAATAAAATAAAATAAATCCCCTTACCTTTTCATAATCATTCATTTCCTTTCCCATAATCAACTTTTTCATAATCATTCATTTTATTTCTCATAATAAAAAAAACTAAATTCCATTTACTTCTTCATAATTACTCATTTCCTTTTTTTTAATCAAAACTTTTCCATGGTAAGTGATTGAAAAAATCCATTGTTTTACTCATAAATAATATAGACTACTTTAAAAGATAATTAATCAATTATTATATTAAGGCATTGCTTTCATGTACGGATCTTATTAAGATGGAAACCATAATATATTAAAACTTATATATCACAACATTATATATCAGAACATTATATTTGCTTGTTTGGGCTTTGCATTGTCCACATCACTGAGATAGATAAAAAAATACATTATGATTGATAGAAAATCCTTCCACGGATGGATAGAAAATACATTAGGATATAAAACACATTAAATTAGTTTTTGATCTACCCAAAAGCACTCACAGAAAAGGGGAATTCCATCTGAAAACTCGGGAATTGAAGGAAGCCAATCCCAGGTGCCATGTAGAGAGTCATACAGAGTTAACCCATAAGCGTGAGTGGCCTTACACTTATCCTCAGACAACTTTTCTTGAGGAATAGCCTGAATCAAACATATCAACCGCTCGCTAGTCCCAAAGATATTTCGGTCCTCGTAGAACTGCGGGCTACTCAGCATAGCCTCCCAGCTTATGCAAACAGCTTTGAGCTTATCGTGTGAATTGTAAGAGACTTTGAGCAAGCATTCTCAACTGATTTCGTCTGAAATATTGGGAATAATATCTACTAGCATACCCCTGAAGCGAGGGAAATAAAATGTTGAGTTGTCGTGGTGATTACAATGTGAAAAGAGAAGAGGTGTTTATTTTGGATGAAAGATGAGTAATCAATAGAGGATCCATTCAACAACTACATTTTCTTTTTATTTATTAGTACATAGATGGTAGTTGTGTATAGTGCCCCCAAAAATAAGATTCCAATAAATTGATCATAAATGGACATATGGTGAGAGGAATATTAGATTAAGAGGGAATTGGGGTGATTATTACCTATTGGGACATTTTCATGGGTAGTTGGTACAACTTAAGCAAAGTGTGAATAAAATTGGGTGAGATGGGATCAATAGGTTAGAGTGCACAAAAACCAAAGAAGATGTTGTTCATGCTATAATTGATGGTCATTTCAGTTGGCCCATCTCGAATGATAAAGTAACATCTCCACAATATTTTAACACATTCATGTTACTTGTAAACATTCAATGACAATGTGTTGATAACTCGAGTATGAATTGTCATTAAATTGTCCCCTCTTGATGAAATTCTTCTATTACCCATGTGATTGTTAGATGATTCACCTTCAATTAAATATAATTTAATACCCTTCACTCTTTCATGGGAAATAGAATCCAAGAAACTTCAACTAATCCTAATTCCAAAAAGAAACAAACCTATATCATTTTAAAGAATTAGATTTCAGTATGTGGAATATTGATAAGATGGTTTGTAGGGAAAATATGAAACTTGCTCTACCTACATCAATGTATCCCTAATCAAGTTATCAAAAATTATTGTCATTTAAGAAATATACAATTTAGATTAGTTTATAGGTTCATTTTGTTAAGACATGTTCTCATAGTTCAATCTCATTCTATTTCAGCGAGGTTGTGTTTGTAGAATATACATGTACCAAAGAGATATTTCCATGTAGTTTAGATTGTTGAAGAGCATCCACATACTTAAGACAAATTGATTGAAAATGGTTTTCAAATTTTGGGGTTACTTTAAATATCACCTTAACATATGATGTTTAATGCAGTAAATCTTAAAAAACCACATCAAAGAAAAAAAATCAAAACACGGGGAAAGTCTCAAATTTTAGTGTTATTATTTTAGTTAATCATATGTTGATTGCATTGAGGAAATTTTAGCGTTATAGCTCCACATGAGAAGCCAATACACTTAAAAATAAACATGTAATGAAAAATAAAAGAAGATGAGATCCAACTTAACCTAGACATAGCTTAAGGATCAAGTAGTTTGATGTAGTTCTATTTTTTATAGTATCAATCGGTATATCCAGGATTAAGATTGTTCATTGTTAGTGTATTCTAGTTAAGGTGTTGATTAACACTTTTTTTCACTTTTTTTTGGGTGTGCATTTGTTGACGTTGATAATTTCAACACAATTTTTATTTTTATTTTTTTATAGTATCAATTGGTAGATCCAGGATTAAGATTGTTCATTGTTAGTGCATTCTTATTAGGGTGTTGATTAACACTTTCTTTTATTTGTGTGCAATTGATCACGTCAATAATTTCAGTGGTGGATTTGGTGGTGGTGGCGGGTTTGGCGGTGGTGGTGGGCTAGTAGGAGGATTTGGTAGTGGAATTGGCAAGGGTAAAGGAATTGGGAAAGGTGGAGGAATCAGTGGAGTTATTGGAAAAGGAAGTGGATTTGGAGGCATCATTGGAAAAGGTGGAGGAATGAGTGGAGGTATTGGCAAAGGTGGAAGAATTAGTGGAGTATTGGAAAATGAGGTGGATTTAGAGGCAGGATTGGCAAAGGTGGTGGAGTTTGAGGGGGTAGAAAAGGTGGAAGGGGAAGAATTGGGAAAGGTGGTGGATTTGAAGGAGGTCACAATGGAGGGATCGGTGGCAAAATTGGAAAGGATGGAGGATTTAGAGGGTGCCATGATGGAGGGCTTAGATATGTCACGAAGGAGGAGTTGGGCCCTACACTACTCTATGGGATAGAACTTTCTCAACTACGACACCCTGGTGATGGCAGGCATGATGGGGGAAGAGCACGAGGAGTAGTTGAAGGAGGATTTATGTGTTCGATGAGAATGAAGACCATTTTATCTACGCTGAGGAGTTGAAGAGCGTCTTGAGACCAAACATAATTCACACTTAAATCCTCACAAGGGCAGCAATAGCAACAAATGTCTTGAATACATTGATATTTCAACACCTGTGAGGTTCGATCTTGGGACCCCCTCCACCACACTTGTTGGCACAGGGGCAGACCCAGGGTTCAACTCTTATAGCACACCAACAAGCCCTAACTACTGGCCCTTTCGACAACACCTGCGAAGCAGATGCAGTCTCACCCGAAGTAGCAATAGGGGGTTGCAGGACACAGGTGTCTACAACCAGAGGAAATGCAAAGTGGATCCAGGACAATAACTCTCAGCAATCTAGTTATTCTTTATCCCACGTAAGCCTACTTCGCAGGTTATATCTCTTATCTAACACAACAATGCAATAACAGTATAACAAATGGCACATAACACAACATCAATCACACATAACAACAAGATATGCGTGGTTCACCCTCTCCCTAGGGCTATGTCCACAGAACTGTGTTTCTTGATATAATATATGAAAACATACGGTTCTATCTGCACACTTAGCTTGCGGATCTCTCTCTCTCTCTTCCCTCCCTACGCACCCAGTTGCAAGGTTGATCTTCGCACCTAGCTGAAGATCTTACAATACAGTCTCAACAATGTTCTCTGCAACAATACTCAACAATGAACAACAACAACCATAGTATCAACGAACCAACCTAGAATGAACCCTCCCAGGGCTTCTAGATCTTTATTTATACATTACATGGAAAAAGTCTAGGTGTCAAAACCCTAGATCCAAAACCCTAGGTGCCTAACCCTAGGTCCACTTGACCCACGTTTTCAGGGCTTCACTAGCCTATCCTTTCTCCTTTTCCATGAGGTTCTCCAAAGCACTCGTTGATGTCTTCTTCCACTTGCTAATTTTTCCATGATCCATATTCCTTACTGCTTTATCTTCCTTGATCTTCTCTTCCAATGACTAGCTTTTCCTTTCTTTTCTCCTTCTTTTCTACTTATTTTCTCACTTCGACCCTTCCTTGGTTTATGTGCCTTCCGCACATCTCGTACTTTGCCTTTCTTCCTTAATCTTCACTTCCTTATCTAACCAAGGGCCAACAGGCCCCCAACACTCACATGTGACTCATCCCGAGTCACTACAAGACTGAACCTTATGTTTGACTTCGATTGCAGCCTGTGCTTTCTGCTCTATCCCTCCCTTCCTTGTGCAAACTGTATTTTCTGTGTCTGGTACTTAGTTTTAATTGCACCTGGTACCTAGACCCTTCTTCCTTTGATTCTATTGAGAGTTGCGAGGCAACTAGTTGTCATAATACAATTTCAACCGGCTCCCATTTACCAAACCTTCTTTCCATTCTCCATTAAGGGTCTTCAATTGCGCAGCTCCTCCTTCTGTAACATGGGAAACCTCAAATGGTCCTCACCAATGTGTCCTGAACTTCTCTGGATGCTTCATGAACTTGTTGTCATATAAAAATAACAAATCTCCCTGCTTAAATGCCTTCCTCTTGATATGTCTGTCATGGTAAGCCTTTTCTCTTTCTTTCTATACCTGCTGATGAAATCCTGTAATAAACATGTCTTCTTCTAACTCTAGCAACTGCGCAATCTTGTCTTGAACAACGCCAGTGTCATCCATACCTTTGAATGCTGCAATTCTTAAGCTAGGAACCAAGTATTCCATAGGTACCACTGCTTCTAAACCGTATACTAACTTGAATGGGGTCTGTGTTGTTAACTTCTTGCAGGTAGTTCTGTAGGCCCATAATACTGTTGGAATTCTTAAATCCCAATCATCTATGTTAGCGTTGCAGATCTTAGTCAGCGTTGTCTCCAAGATATTATTGAAAGATTCAACTATACCATTCGCTTGTGGGTTGTGTGGGGTGCTCTTCTGATGGTGAACTTCAAATTCCTATGTCAAGGCTTCAATAGTTTTATTGATGAAGTGTGTGCCTTGGTCACTCATGAGGATCTTCAGGCATCCTCAAAAATGAATTGCACAGCTGTAGCTGCACTACAATCCTTAACTGCTCTTGCTTCCGCCCATCTGGTCAAATACTTTGTTGCAGTGATAATATATCTTGCTCTTGTGCGCCTTCCTAGTGGGTTAATAGGTCCCACAAAATCAATGGCCCATTTCTCGAATACTTGTAGTGTTAATTGGGGTGCCAAAGGCATCTCATCCCTTCTAGAAGGCTTTCCTACTCGTTGACATACATCATAGGCTCTGTAATATTCCTTAGCATCCTTATGTAAAGTAGGCCACCAAAGGCCAGCTCTGAGAATCTTTTGCATTGTTTCTTTTCCTGTGTAGTGTCCTCCTGCGATGCCTTCATGTGATTCTGCAAGAATTAGTGGTCTTTTTGCCTCCATAATGCATCTCCTCAAGATCTCATCTGGTCCCATCTTGTACAACTGTCTAGCTATCAGTTGAAAATCAGCATCGCGGACTACCAACTATTTCTTCTACATAATTATATATTCGCGAGGTGCCATTCCTGTGGACATGAACTGAACTATCTCGGCGAAGTGATCATCGACTTTCTTGATGGCCAACAACTGTGCATCTGGTAGTGTATCCTCCAAACTACTAGGTTCCTCTTTGTGTTCTAATCTGGATAAGTGATCAGGTCCTTTATTCATTCTCACTGGCTTGACCACAATCTCAAAGTCATATTCCTGAAATAGTAGCAGTCATCTGCATATTCTTCCCCCCAACATTGGCTTGTTGACTAAGTATTTCAACGCAGAATGGCCAGTGAACATCTTAAAATGTCCTCCCAACAAATAGTGTCTAAACTTCTGCAGTGCATATACCATAGCCAAGCCTTCTCTTTCAATCATCGTATAGTTCCTTTCAGTTGTAGAAAGCTTCCTGCTAGCAAAGGCGATGGGATGGTCAATGTCTCCTACACCTGGTTGTGCTAAAATTGATCCTAATGCTATTGACTAAGCATCAACATGAACATTGAACTCCATACTCTAGTTTGGAAAAACCAAGATTGGTGCAATGACCATTTTCTGCTTTAGTGTGTCGAAGCTCTATTGGAATTCTTTTGTCCATTGGAACTTACTGTCTTTCTTTAATAGCTTCTCCATAGGTGTTGTTATCTGTGCATAACCTTTAATGATTTTTTTGTAGTATCCAGTGTGTCCTAGTGCAATGCGCAACTGTCTAACCGAAGTGGGAGGAGGTAGATCAACAATGATGGAAATCTTAGAAGGATCGACCAAAAATCCCTTCTTACACACGATGTGCCCGAGAAACACTCCAAAGGGTGAAAAGAAAATGCATTTTTTAGATTCAGGGCAATCTGACATTGCTTGCACTTATCTAACATTAATCTTAAACATTCAATATGGTATTTCATTAGGCTAAAGACAGTCTAATCATCAAAATAATCTTCTAGGAATTTGTGTAAGAAGTCCTTAAATGCTTCGACCACCACCCTGGAGAAGATGGTTGGTGCATTCTTCAACCCAAAAGGCATTACAGTATACTGGAACAACCCCCATTCTGTTGCAAATGTGGTCTCATGGCGATCTTCCTTGGCAATTCTAATCTGGTGATAACCTGAAAACCCATCTATGAATGAGTAAACCTCCTGTCCTCCTACATTATCTAGGACTTCATCAGTAAATGGTGTAGGGAAGGGGTCATGTATGCATGCATCATTCAACTTCCTTAGGTCTACACAAATTCTGATTTCCCCTGACTTCTTATCTTGGACCACCATAGGGCTAATCCATTCAGATTCTTCAACATGTTCTATGATTCCTGCTTCCAGCATTCTATCCAATTCAATCCTAACTTTCTACTTATATTTGGGATTCAGTCTATAAGGTCTCTGATTGATAGGTCTTGCATCTAGTCTCAGAGGGATCTTCTTTTCTCCCATGGGCCCTTTAATGTCCTTCATATCTGTGAACTTGGTTGGAAACAAGTCCTGATATTCATGTACTAATTCTGTGATCTTGCTAATAGTGGCATCATCCCAATAGTCTCCCACATTTTCCATCTTAGGTGCTTGTTCTGTTCCAATATTAACTTTCTTGATTTTAATAGGTTGTCCAACAAAGGGTAATTCAATCCCAGGCCCTTCTATGTCTCTGTGACCTTCAGTTTCTACAATGTTTACATCTCTAGGGTCATCATCCTCATCAGCATTAATATTATAGCAATCTTGTAGTTGCTTAAGAGGTGTAGTCCATTCATCTTCTTCTTGCTCAAAAGGGAGGTTAGGTGCCTCCTCAAAGACTTTTTGTCTTACAATGTGTAACGCCTGATCTATTGCAGGGTGTTGGATTTCAAATAAGAAGGTAGCTATAAAGTTCTGAGTCATTACATACCAATCTGTAGTGATGAGGCGCAGTTCTACTTGAAGATACCAATTGATAGGCGTAGTATCCAAGGTATTAATGAACTTATGCACCCACTGTTCTTTAGGAATATTGCTCCAGGCCTCCTCACAACTTCACATGTGGTCCTTAGGACAACGTTGGCCCATGTATCGAACTTTGCATCCTTCTGCTTGGTCTGAAAATCGTACTGTCAATAAGGTGCGACATTGTGTCCACTCCTCGATGTTCTTCTTGTGTTCTCCCCACCATCTAGCTGGTGTGGCTTTCAAAGATTCATCCAGTGTCAATATCCTTTGTTGTATTGGTACAATTTTCTCAAATTCAGCTAGAAATGTCTCTAAATGATTCAAGCCATCAAACGTTGGAAGGTTACTTACTTCTGTGCCAATCCAGCGAACTGCTCTGGTCAATCTGGCACATCGTCATGTGGAAGCTTCATACATATTGTTCTGCCAATTTTCTAATTCCTCTTCTGAGTCTGATGAGAATGCGCTTTCACTTCGCCAGCTGATATTTGCATCTGTTGTAGGATTAATGTAATCATGTTGTCTTGTTGTCAGCTTGTAAATGTTCTCTAACTCATATGTGCGGTCTTCTTCCTTGATAGGTTCTATGTATCTACGACCTTCATCTGGGTCCAAAGGTGCAATGACTTTAAGGCCATTACCTTCAAATGTCATTCTTCTCTTCTTTAGGTCAATGATAGTTGAATTGTTGAAATCCCAATCAATTCCTAACAGCGCAAGATAAGGACAACTATCATCAACAAACTCAATTACTTCGAAGTCTGCAAATGTCCTTACCCCATCAACGTCTACAGGGACATGCTCTGGTCTTCCAAAGGGGCTCACCACCTACTGATTAGTCATCCTGAGCCTGATAGGAGAGTAAATCAATTTGGGTTTTCCCATCAGTGCCCAAGTTTGTTTCGTTATAACATTGACTTATGATCCCAAGTCGAGGACCACATAGTCCACGTCGTAGTCTCCAATATGAGCACTAAGGTGTAATTCCTTGTTTGTTCTCCTTTTTCTTGATACTTGATTCACAACTCTACTCAGCATAGGATCTATTTTCCCAATTTCATAGTGTCTTACTAGGTGTTGTAATTCTTGTATAGCCTTTTCATCTTTAATCAAATTGATACAAGTATATAAAAAGTCCATGAGCTTGCTTACCTCTTTTCCTTGTTTATCTATAGCAGACTGATCAAATGATGGTGGCATTTCACATTCCCTTACTTCTGGTTGTGCCTTAGATGAAGAATCTTGTCCTTCTACAAATTCTTTCCTTTCTTCCTCAAAAGTATGCATCTCTCTTCTTGGGTCAAACAACTATGCCTTCTCTGCAGCTCTTATAATCCCTGATCCTTCTGTAGTCTTTCCTGGGGTCGCTTTTTCTTCTCCTATAATAGCGCATCCTCTAGTAATAACAACGACTCTAGGGTCTTCACCACGAGGTTCTACTGATATTAATTGTACTTGTTGGTTTCCTCCTCATCTCTCTTGGAGTTTGGCCAATAATACTAGACAATCTTCAATGACATGATCAAACGAATTACAATAGTTGCAAGTGGTATAAGGTTTCTCACCATCCCTTGCCAAATGTCCTGGTTGTGTGCAGTTATAACAAATGATCTGTCCTCTACCTCGACCCATACCTCCTCCTCCTACTCTTCCTCTGAATCCTCCACGAGGGTTGAAGTTTCCTCTTCTTATGGAGTTTAACTGTGCATTATTTCCCTCTTGTTGTGTTTCTCCTTGAATCATATATGTATCCCTTGATCTTTCATGCAAGAGATCATAAGCCATACAATCCTTCTCATCATGTCCCACGAACTTACAGAATGTGCAGTAAAGATTGGTAGGTGTTTGGACCTACTTTTTCATATAATAGCATTCACCAGGGCGATGTCTCGTTCTACATACCTCGCACCAGGGTATGGTAGCCTGCTTCAAAGGACTAGGTGCTCCAGAGGAAAAGTATTCATGAAATAAGGGGCAGTGCTCTTTTTCATTGCCCTCTGATTTACATCTGATACACCAGATATCTTCTCTTTTCTCTTTTCCCTTATCTTTCTTCATATCTTCGACTTGTAATGATAAACTAGTTAACTGATTCAATTTTTTACTCATACCTTAACTGGATTCTCCTACAAGGGTTGCTTCTAGTTTCATGGCAATCTCTGAAGCTTCAGCCTGCGAAGCGATTTTCTGTTGCATCAGAGGAACTCTAATATGTGGCAGGAGGGCAACAATGAACCATTCTTTATTCTGTTCATCTAGAATATGAAAAGTTAAATGGCTTGTCATGGTCTTAAACCTTTGATTAAACTCCCAAACAGGGTTAGTGACCTTCTGCTTGATTTCCTTCATTCTATAATACACTCTGACTTCGACTTAGGTTTCTTGAATTTTGCACTCAGCACAGTCTTAATATCATTCAACGGTTTAGGTTGTGCAATCGTTGTAGAAAAATTCATGTACCAGCTCAGTGCACGATCCCTCAAGGTAGTACTAAACTAATCTCTCTTAATAGTTTTGTCGGTGACTTGATTGATACTCCATACAACTTCGCATAAGAACCAGTGTTGGTCAAGATCTTCAGATCCATCTCCTCTGAAGATGGGTAACCTCATTTCATCTGCCATAGATCTTCCTTGGTTTCTCGACTGAGTATGTGCTAAACTGCTTGTAACAGTACTCTGATGGCTTTGACTACTTTGGCTACTATGGTTTCTTAATGCTGCTAAAACAACAAGAGGATTAATAGTACTTACTTCGACAGTAGGCACAGTTCTTGAAGTTTTTGGCTCTCCCTGGCGAAGTTCTTCGGTTTGTACTGCCTTTTCTCTTGCGGACTCTGAATTTTCTTCCTCTGTTAGATCTGCTTCTTCTCCACTGTAGAATCCCTCGTCTCCGTAGTTTTGCTTAAATAGGTTTGCAAGAGGAACCTCTATGAACGGTCTCCCACTCTGCGTGAGTCCAACCTCTGTGTCGTTGTCGTTGTCTGAATTTTTGAACATTAGCTTCACTGTATCTTCAGGATATTCTTCTCATGCAATAGCATCTTAATCCTCGGCTTCAAAAAGTGTAGGAACTTCCCTCTAGATCCCTTAAAGAAGTACCTCTATGCTTGACTATACGATTCAACTATGTCAATGGCAAACTCAGTAATATACCCTCCAATAGTGCTATCAAACCAAAGATCCACCGCTCTAGACACAACGTTATCAACTCTCTTGACCTTCTTGATCAACGTCGTTGTCCAAACCACAGGTGATCTAGATATGATCTCAAACTGGGTATCTGTTAATTTGGCTAACCATTCGTATAACTCCTTATGAACTCCTCCAAAGAAAATCTCATGTATGTCAATGAAGATGTACCTTCCCAACCAATCTTCTGTACTAATGCTAGGATTCTTGTTCTGGGCTTCAGCGAAGTCCTTTTCTTGTTCTTCTATCCACTTCTGAATTTCTGTCTTCGATGGAAACCACCTTGACATTCCTTCAAAAATATCATGGTCCCGGCAACAGAACCATTTGTTGGCACAGGGGCAGACCCAGGGTTCAACTCTTACAGTGCACCAACAAGCCCTAACTACTGGCCCTTTCGGTAACACCTGCGGGGCATATGCAGTCTCACCCAAAGTAGCAATAGGGGGTTGCAAGACCCAGGTGTCTACAACCAGAGGAAATGCAAAGTGGATCCAGGTGTCCCACTTAAGCCTACTTCGCAGGTTATATCTCTGATCTAACACAACAATGCAATAACAGTATAACATATGGCACATAACACAACATCAATCACACAAAACAACAAGATATACGTGGTTCACCCTCTCCCTAGGGCTACATCCACAGAACTGTGTTTCTTGATATAATATATGAAAACATACAGTTCTATCTGCGCACTTAGCTTGCAGATCTCTCTCTCTTCCCTCTCTGCGCACCCAGCTGAA
>JZKD02S1695889.1:267996-284771 GCA_000966675.3 Picea glauca | reverse complement strand
GAGTTGCAGGGCCTAAGGGTCCTAGCTTCAATTCGACTTGATAATGCTTCTAATGCTACTGTTATTCTCACTCTTCCTTTTTCTCATGACATTGTCTGCCAAGAGCATCGCTCTAGCTAGAGATATTGTACATGTTTCAATATGTCTAATGAAAATGGATGAAAGAGGGGCGGGATGAAATCTATTACATCATTGATGAGAGAAAGAAGCAGATGGATAATTTTCCATTCATGGAGAGACTGAAAATGATGTGATATTAATCTTTGTATACATGTTGGGAGTCTCCATTCTTCTTGAGGCACGGTTTTAAGTTATACGAGGAAGGTCATTTCAATGTAAATTCATTTTAAACTTGTTTTGATATTATCTTAACTACAATAATATTGATTCATATACCTTATGAGAATAAAGAAAGGTAAGGTCATTAATATAGTACCTCTGACCAAATGTCAAAATCTAGGCAAGTTAGAACATATCTAATCATCATTTATCTTTGACCCATCATTGTACCACCTCACCATGCCATTTGTAGCCATGTCTCATTAGTCTTCACAAGGCATCACACTACCTAGAGTGTTTCACCATGGAAGAAGTAGATCGGGGCTTCATCATTGAGCCATGTCAACGGAGATTGTTTTTTGGGAAAAATCTTTTCATCTCTTTTCAATGCATAAATATGATTTGATTGTTATTGTTTTTTAAGCTTAAGAGAAGTTAGGTAACTACAAAGGGAAGACAATGTCCATGGAATATATGGAATTTTAAAAAGGCACAAAAAATTCCCACTATAGTTTAAAAAAAATAAAATCTTTTGCAACATATACACTTTACATTAAGCACCCAAAATGAACAATAGTAGCCATGGAGTGAGTTATGCTTAGGATTATTGTGATGATTTAAACAATAAGTAAAATTCCCTTGTCTACAACAATCCTTTGACCTTCTACAACTTGGTTATGACGCTAGAGATTGGTGCCCACCATTGCATGTATTGTAAACCCTAGAAATGCAGCTTAGAAATCAGTTTATATAGCCAAGGAAACCAACTTTTCAAGTTTTTGTGAGTAGAACCAGATACAACCATAGAAAGAGAGCCATAAACCATGTTTTCATTTCCATATTGCTCAAAGCCAACCGCGATAGCCTTGTGATTGAATCCTTCAACGAACTCAAAAAACCTATATCCAATTCAAGAATAGAAAAAGTAACATTGCAGCTTAATAAAAGTTAGGGAGAAGCATAAAAAATATGACCAAGCAAAATATAGTCAGTTTCTCAGCATCCATTCTTGTTTTATAATCAAATTCACATTGCTTGAACAATGTAGAACTAAACTTTGTTAGAAACCATGTATGATACAAAGTTCATCTGAGAACAACAATAAACCATTCATTTTATTTAAGTCAATATAAGTGTAAATGCAAAACCTCTTGAGCTCTTGTTTGTAATTACTAATAAGGATAGAATTATCCATTGGAAAATATGAAAAATATGAAAAAATAGGAAACCTTTCTCTAAATACAGAGAGGTATAAAAACAATAATGCACCAATGTTATGGAGAAACACTTTGGGATATTCATATTGCTAATAGATAATATAAAAGCAAGATAACCAGGTAGACTAACTGATACTTGGAAAAAAACACGAATTGATCACTACAAAAAAAACACTATTTTTCATCCCATAAAAAAATATGTCAATATCAAGCTAGTTATGGCCAAAATTGCACCATACATAATTTTTATTCTAATCAGAAATTAAGGATGATATATGATATTTCATATCACCTTGAAGTTTGAACTATTCATGGCCAACACCAACACTTAAAAGACATATAAATGGAAGTTTTAACTATTCAGCATGGCTTTTCTCCTTACCCATAACACAGTTTGTCCTATGTCCCCCAAAACAAGACCTACTGATCATTTATCTCCTTTGAGGTTGAACCTTGTGGCGATATGCAAATTACATTTTTGCAAAATTTAGGCTTAAGCTTGTAGATTGAAAATTCAGCACTATAAGTTCTTGTACCCTTGAAAAATGCTAGAAATGTACTTCTACAAAACTTTCATGTCAAAACAAAAGGGAATACAATGTTAAAAAATTATATAAACATGTTTTAATATCAATACTTTTTTTCCTTACTAGAAAATTTTGTGTTTTGCATTGAAAAAGTTTCAAAACAAGATATGGTTTTTATACTATCTACCAAAAACCAATATCTTTAAATTTCAAATTGTAAGTTAGAAAATAAATGAATGGACACCACTAAACTTGGTCAATGCCATTCATATCCCATATCTTTAATATTATGAGTCTCTTCGCAATATAGCTTTCAATTCAACATCAAGATTACTTTGACCAAACTCCATAAGTTGTTGATGGAAATTTAGTAGACATGGGCAACCTTCCGAACCAGGCGTTTCAAGAGCCATCACTTCCACCTTCCTGAGCTTTACAACACTCAGTTTCTTAYTGGATGACTCTCACTGGTCCGCACGCTTCTYGTATTTGAATTTACCTGAACTATTTTGGCAGTCTTTACTCCCCGTGTCGTTAGTTTCTGACTAGCTTATAGAAGMAAACGTTTTACTGGTGGTCCTGCTTTTGTCCCCTAGTCCAKCTTGTGCGCTACAGATCTGCCCTTCCTTGTCTGTCCCAGTCTTCCAGACCTTCTTTTCCCACTAACTCGAACCGGCTRTCCTGTCATTTTCGAGGGACCCTGCTTACCCCACTGAGACTTTTAAAATGGATGTTATGACATACTATCTGATGAAACCGTCTGACAAGTTGATCTGGGAATAGGAAGGCTTATTCGATAAGGTGGACTCATATGCAAAAAGTCAGTCATCTTTTTTAAATAAACCTCCTGCACCTTTTGTTCCCGCCGAGACTCCCTCCGCACCAGTCCCCCCCTCTCTGACTATAACCGGTGTACAAACTGTCCCAGACAGACCTCTCCCTATCCCTTCTCCACTCCTGGACACTAAAAAAGTCTCCACGCCTACTGTTAGAGCTCCACACAGACGAAAGGTGTGGAAAGCTTCCAAAAACAAAAAGCGCTTAGTGTTGGGCGACGGCATTGGCCTGGAGGACCTTTGTAAAATGTCTACCAGCGCACTGGTGGGTCAAGTCTCTTACAAGAGTTTAAGCAGACATCCTCTGGAGGAGTGGATTCAGTCATCGTGGTTACCTCTACTAGGTTACTCACCGGAGGTTCTTTTTCTTAAAAAAGGGTGGCTTTGTTTCATCTGTAAGTCACCTGATGATGCTTCTCTGCTACTCTCCTCCTTTTGGACCTACGGGGGTAGCAGCTTAATGCTGAAGAGATGGATATTGGCCTTCAACCCTGACTCTGATTACTTCCAGCTCCGCCACCTCTGGGTCCTTCTCCCAAGATTACCATTACATCTCTGGAATGAAGGATCTTTAAGAGCCATTGGAAACGCTCTTGGCCAGTTTATTTCTCTTGATGCACAGTCTCTAAAGAGTCCATCGAGGAAGATGGGCAAGGTTCTGGTTGAAATAGACATCACAGCAGGATTGCCGGAAAAGTTGGATATAGTTTGGTGTGGACGAACTCATCAACAAACCTTAGACTACCTTGGGCTCTCGCTCCGCTGTAACTTATGTCGGGAAACATGCCATCTCCGACAAACATGCCCTAGTAAGTTTTCGAGTCACTGTTCTGAAGAGGATGAGCTTCTCCTGAACCCACCGGACTACACTGAAGCCGACCCATCCCTGTCTTATCTGGATTCGAACCCTGCTCCCAGCCCTTCCTTACCGGATCAGGACGATAAGCCGCTTACCAAACTAAGGCATCTTTGCCCATCCCTCTATCACACACTCTCTGCATCTAAAAAAGAAGACATAAACAGCTTCCGTTGGCTCTCCAACTCCCTAGGTGAAGAGACTCCCCCTCTCCAAACCGATCTACCCTCCACTCTAGAATCGATTGTCCCCACCTCTCTCTACTCGACACAGTCTACTGGTGAAACTTCTCTCACCCCAGACTCTTCCGCCGACCCCTCCCTCCCCATTCCTACTTCCTCGATCGTGCTTCCCTGCTCTTTTCCTCCATCGCTGACTACACATTTAGTCTCACAGGAGCTCCCTAGTTATAATCAGTCGGAAGAGGAGGAAAATGCTCTCCTGGACGCTCTAAGGCCCTCTTCACCCTCTTCATTATACCTGAGTTCCATTACTCATCTACCTATATATCGGGGCAAAGAAATCATTTCTGCGACAACCAAAGCTGGCACTTCAAACTCAAAACAAGTGGATACAAAGACCTTCACTTGGTCACGAGGTATTGCTACTGAAATTTCCCCTCTACAAACTCGAAGTTCCAGGAAGAAAAAGGAGGTTCAAAGCACTCAGCAACCGGATTCATTATTGCCCACTCTGGATGGTAAGGCCCTTAGAGCAATGAAGGCCTTGGCACAATCAAAGTAATGATCGTGCTCTCTCTGAACATTAGAGGGATCAGAGGCACCCTTAAGACTGCCTCCTTCCGAAGATTGCGGGTGCGTACGAAGCCCAATCTCATCTTCCTTCAAGAGACCCTCTCAACTGACAACAAAGCTAGAGATTTTGTTTACCAGTTCCGACCTTCCTGGTTCTCAGCGGCGGTGAGCTCCTTAGGTACATCCGGAAGTTTGCTGGTGGCTTGGGACCCCAGCCTTTTTGCACTGAAACCCTCCCTGTCGTGTGGGGGTTTATTGTTACGGGGCTACTGTTTAGCCACAAATATGGATTTGGCACTGCTCAACATATACAGACCTTGTTCGGAAAAAACGCCCTTCTGGTCACAGCTAGCTGATAGCGGTCTTCTCTCTTTAACTAATCTCATCGTAGGAGGTGACCTGAATCTCTTCTTTGAGGCCGATGAATCATGGGGAGGTGCACACTTGTCGGAACCTTCTGGAGCCCGTTACAAAGAGATTTTTGCCACAAACAATCTTATGGACATTCGACCGACCGTTCTATCCCCTACTTGGCGAAATGGTAGGACTGGTCTGAATGCAATTGCAAGGAGGCTGGACCGTTTTTTTGTGGAAGCTGATTTATTGGCCTCTATTGGACAGTCATCTTCGTGGGTGGAGTTCCCCTTCTTCTCCGACCACGCACCGGTTCTTCTACAGCTGAGGCTCACTGAGCTTCCCAAACCTTCCCCGTTCAAATTTAATCATTCCTGGCTCTCAATGGCAGATTACATTGAGCTCGTTAAAGTGACCTGGACGGACCAACTTTTCAACTCCGAAGTCAATCCACAGACTCGACTTGTGTGGAAATTAAAGGTCCTCAAAACTAAGACCAAGCAATGGTTCCATTTGAAACAGATAGAAGACCAGGCCCATTTGCTTTCGCTGGAGGCGGAGATCTCCAATCTCACCTACAGATCCACTAATTTATCCTGGACGGTGGAAGAGTCAGATAGGTTAAATCGACTTGAAGCCAACAGAGCTTCTTTATTGAGTGCTGAGGAATTTGCATGGAGGCTCCAAAGCCGGGCAACTTGGCTAAAATGTGGAGATTCAAACTCCAAATTCTTTCACAAGGTTGCCAGCCACAACAGACACAAAAAGATGATCTGGACTATCAAAAATGGTGGATTTGATATTCGGGGGCAGGAAGCCATAAAAGAAGAGGCCGTCACACATTTTACACATCAGTACAGAGCTACAGGTACACACAACCTCCAAGATAAAGGGTCTACCGCCTGTCTCTTCCCTCGATTGGTTTCCGGAGATGAAGCCGAAACTCTTTTTAATCCTGCCACACTTGCTGAGATTAAAGATATACTTATACATTTTAAAACTGAGCGAAGCCCAGGGCCAGACGGCTGGACTTCAGAATTTTTTTGTTTCTTTTTTGAACTTGTAGGAGAGGAGCTTCTACAAATGGTGGAGGACACCCGTTTAAAAGGAAATATTGTTGGAGGTATAAATTCAATGTTCCTGGTCTTGATCCCGAAAGATAGCAGCCCAATCTCTTTCAACGACTTCCGTCCGATATCACTTTGCAATCTCATTTACAAGATTATCTCCAAGGTAATCTCCAACAGAATTAAACCATATCTCGGAAGGAGTCTCTCTGCGGAACAACTGGGATTCTTGAAGGGCAGAAGAATCCATGATGTGATTGGAGCCGCCCATCAATGCTTACACAGTATCAAACAGAAACATCTAAAGGTGCTAATTATGAAACTGGACCTCAAAAAAGCCTTCGACTGCATTGATTGGGATTTTTTGAGGCTAGTCCTCCACGCGGTGGGTTTTGGAGACAAGTTCATAAATTGGACTCTTTCTTGTGTTACAAGCGCTAATATTGTTGTGTTAATCAATGGTGATCCTACTAATTTCTTCAAAAGTGAGAGAGGACTTCGACAGGGATGTCCACTCTCCCCTTATCTTTTCATCTTGATAATGGAAGGACTCAGCATTCTTCTCTCTAAAAGCTTCTCCGAGCATAAAATTTCGGGCATTAAGGTATCAAAACTCGTTAAGATTGTCCATCTGATGTTTGTAGATTGATGTTCTTCTTATGTCCAATGTTGATCCTATGGAATGGCAATTTATCCTAGAGGTGCTTCAGCGCTTCTGCTCAGTTTCTGGGTTATCCATTAATCTCTCTAAATCATCAGTTCACCACTGGGGTCTTTCTGATACCGAACTCCATCTTCTCAAAGTCATTATCCCTCTCACCTTTAAGAATCTGAGTGAAGGCTTCACCTATTTGGGTTTCCATATGAAGCTGGGAGCCACATCCCCTGGAGACTGGCGTTGGCTGGTGGCCACTTTCGAAAGAAAAATCGACTTCTGGTGTAATAAGTGGTTGTCATTGGGTGGACGGCTTATCCTGGTTCAATCTGTTCTCCAGAGCCTGGCAGTTTACTGGATGATGCTGGAGCAGGTTCCTTTTAAGATAATCACTTCTCTGCGTAGATTAGCATTTAATTTTCTGTGGGGTGGAAATGCTGACAAAAATTGTATCCATCTTTGTAGTTGGCAGTCCCTTTCTAAATCGAGAAGGGAAGGGGGATGGGGCCTCAAAAATCTCTTCACTTTCAATGTGGCTCTCCTGGCCAGTTCCTTCTGGAGAGCTGTCTCCAATGACAATATTTGGAATAAAATTATCATTGATAAGTATCTCGACTCCAAGTCGCTCCTTCATTGGCTACGCAAACCATCTTTCCAGCTGAAGAGGGCCTCTCCTTTCTGGAAAGGCCTGGTGGCATCATCTCCAGTTATTCTCCATTGGCTCCGCTGGAAGCCTGGTGAGGGCTCGGATATACTTATTGGCAGGGATTTGATTCTAGGACTGGGGGACCGTTCCATTCTATCTCCATCGATGAGACTCCACCTCCAGGCAAATAATATTTCTACTCTCGCTCAGATAAGATCTTTGACAGGTGTGACTCCTCTGCCAAACGTTTGGATGACCGACATCGATCTCTTACTGAGCAAACCGCTTGCATCAGAATGGATTAGATTTACCACAGCTCTTAAAAGTGTCGGAATTACATTGAGGGCCGAGCCGAATGTTCTGTTGTGGGCCGACGGTGATGAATCAGGTTTGATTACTGTAAAAAATCTTTATCTCGCCCTTCAGAAACAGCTTATCTCCAACCCAGTATTGTCGTGGATCCACAAGCTTTGGAAGCTGCATTTGCCACTCAAACTTAAACTATTTTCCTGGTTGATCGGTAAAGATAAGCTTCTCACCTGGGAATCATTACAAAGGAGAGGTTGGGTGGGGCCGAGTATCTGTCCACTCTGCAAAATTGCCCCCGAGGACTGCATCATCTCTTGATGTATTGCCCGTTTTCAAAAGAAGTCTGGCACCGATCTACAAAGCATTTTGCTCTTCCGATTACCTGGTGCGGCTCCTCCATCACAGAAAGCTTCCCACATTGGTTCACTCTAAAATCGGCCCCACCTAGTCTGGCGGTCCATTTCAGCTGGCAAATCTGGTTAGAGAGAAATAGAGTGATCTTTGAGGACGCCCAACCTTCATTGTCAAAGGTATTCCACAAGATTCTGGCCTCTTTCAACTGGCAACCGATCACAGTCAGAAGCTTCCCTCATCGTGCTATGACTTTTGACTTGGCCGAGGGACACACCATAGCATTTTTTGATGGAGTTGCGCAGTCAAATGGCTCCTGTTGTGGCGCTGGAGGCTTCTTCAAATCACACCAGTCCAGAATCACAAACTGGTTCATCAATTGTGGAGCCGTCACAAATACAAAAGCATAGCTTTTGGGTTTATGGGCCACGCTCACTCTCGCTGCTCTATGGTCTATCGACGACCTTCACGTCCAGGGCGACTCAAAAGTTATTATTGATTGGATTTCAAATAAGTGCAAGCTCAACTCCATCCATTTAGAAGGCTGGATGCAAAAAACGAGAGACCTTTCACAACGCTTCTCCAATATCAACTTTCTTCACGTTTCTCGCTCACATAATAGGGCAGTTGATGCACTCTCTAAGAGGGCCCTAACCGAAGTGGTAGGGAGGCTCTCGGTCTATCACTGTGATAGAGGGATCGAGAGCCCCATTACCTTTTTAAATATTTTTGAATGATGCTGCCAGCCCACTTTTCTGCAGCATTGAAATCTGTCCCAGGATTTTGATCAATGGTTGACGCTGGGAAGTCTTCGTCTCTAGTTATTTATTCACTCAATCACAAGCATGGAAAGCTAATTTTATCATTTTTGTTTATTGAATGTATGGGTCCTCAATGCCAGTGCGTCCTACTTTGTAAATGAATTTATTTGCTATATAAATTCGAGAATTTTTTTTTGGAAAAAAAAAAAAAAAAGATTACTTTGACTTTTAAAACTTGCAACATTTTCATAATGTTTTCAAATGTTGGTGAACATTAAGTTTTAATCAAAATCAAATTTTATAAATAAAGAAAGATGTTTTATTTTTTATTTTTCAAATGTTGATGAACAATAAATTTTAATCAAAATCAAATTATTATAAATAAATAAAGATTTTTATTTTTTAAATATTTAAAAAATTTTATTTTTATTAATAAGTATAAGTGAAGTGAGAAATAGATTTATAAGAAAAAAAAAAAAAAAAAAATAAAAAAAAATAGAAATAAAATTGCAAATCAGTTAGGAGGAACTTGTCAAGTCATAAGTAAATTGTATATTTTATTATGATATCTGATTCATGGAATATAATAAACATTTGGAATTCAAACATATCATTTTCTTTTTCCACAGAAAAATTCATAATAATTCAAACATATCATTATGATGTGGGACATCCAATTTAAAGCAACTGACTTTTATTGAATGGTTTTGAATAGCCCGACAGTACGGATTGATTCTGGATTTGAATGCTAGACTGCAAAGTCCTTCCACTAAATCACACAAAATCTTCCAACTAAATGAACAATTTATTATATCCTTATAGAAAACCAACACACAATTCAGTCACTAGTCGCCGACTTAGAAGCCAATAACAGCATCAAAATGCATTTAACAATTTACAAACCAATAACGGCATCTGCAATGGAAATCCTTTGGTGATGAATGCAGTGAACAAACTCTTTCCTCTCTGTTTCTTTGATTTTTTTTCTTTGTAACTAAGGATTCATAAAATAACATCCCCATTATTATACCTGACTTAGGTGTATATTGTAATTTTTATTAAGTCAAACTCTTTTGACTTTCTATAAATTTTCACTGTTTGTTAAATTTTTATAATGATTGGTAATATTTAGTATTAAATGTAACTTTTAGAAAAATAAACATTTTTAAATTTAATTTTCAAATTTTTGATTGATACTTAGTTTTAATGGAACAAGTTTTATATGATGGGAAAGAAATTTGCCAAGAGAATAAGTTAATTAAAATATAAAAAAATTCAAAAATAAATAATTACACCTGGTAGGCGGTATATATTAATTTTGACTTCAATTATCAGTGAGCACGGAGGCTGTATACATTCAGTGAACTTAACTATTACTGAGTACCGAGCCTCACTTTAACTACTAATTCAATTGGAGTGGCACTGAGAATCCTGCCAAAATCTGCATACGTAGAAATTGTGAGAAGTAGTATTCTTTATGGACGTGTTTTGAGAAATGTGTCAAGTTGAACGGCCATGCAGACAAAACACTTAGTTTGATATTTGGTGTGGACTTGCATTTTGAATTACAAAGTTTAAGATTCAATTAAGGCTTCACAACCTGGCCATGATATATCTTTATTCAAATGAAAAGTTGTGGCTTGGGAACGATACAGTAATGAAAACTGCTTGCCAAATAAAATAAAATACTAAAGACTGTTGTGTTTGAGTTCAAACTTAACATAGGGACACGGCGAGGATACTTGGTGGCGGAATTCGCAAAGGAGGGGTTGGAGTCAGAGTCGGTGGCAGAATCAACGACCGGTTTGAACAAGCTATAGACCGGTTTCTGGAACCTTGTATGTACTACTGGAACCTTGTCACCTGAATAAAAGGCTCCATAAGTTCGCTGTTGCAGGGAATGTTGGAGTGTTTCTGTTTTGTTTACCTTTTTGAATCCTCATTTGATATCTTCTTGTTGTTTTGAATCGTCATATTTGGTTAACAAGATATTGTTTTATTAAGTAATTTCTGGTCACGTGGAAGGATTTTTGAGTATCGATTGCGGAGGAAAAACAAATCAAACGGGAGGACACAATATAAGACGGGTCACTGATGCTAATTATATAGACGTGGGTCAGACAGCAGAGATCGGGGACACCTATAATTACAGTTACGGTTCTTACTTGGATACTTTACGGTTTTTCCCAAAGCCTCTCAACAAGTGTTGCTATCAGCTGTCCGTGATCCCCAATGTTACTTACCTCTTAAGACTATGGTTCAACTTTGGAAATTACAGTGGATCCGAACAATTGCCAAGCTTCGCTTTCTCTATTGAGACACTCGGTATGTTAGCTATGGGAAACGTAACGATCTCTAATCTATATAAGCCACTTTATAATGAAACAATATTGGTTAGTTCTGGCACAGTGTTGTACATCTGTTTGATCAGAACCTCGGAGCCTGATGATCCCTTTATCTCTGCTATCGAATTGAGGATGCTCCAACAAGGCATGTATGGACATGCTAAGCCAGGAACAATTGTTGGACAACTGAGAGGGGGTGAATCAGTTGTTACTGTGCTTAAACAATTATGCTTCTTTTAAAATCTTTACAAGGCACTCGATGATGATCACGATAATGCAGGGAAATAAACAATGGCACATTCAGCATTAGTCACATATATGAGAAACACAGAGACAGATATTTCCCAAGGAAACCCATACAGGGTAAAAACCTCTATTTCTTTATATGATATGTATTATTTACATTCTTTATATTATCATACATATGAGCACCAACTCATTGTGAGGCTACAACCTTTGTTTTGCAAGCTGCAACTTGCTGAGAGTACAACTCTCTGTTTTTTTCTAGCACCCACGAGAGGGAAGCACCAACTCCCTGGTTTCTCTAGCACCAACTAGAAGGAAGCACCAACTCCCTGTGTTCAAGCACCCACTTGAACCTCTGAGGACACCAGTCCTCCCTAGCACCCCCCAACCACCCTCGATTATGAATATGAAATACTGAAACCCATTTCAGTAATATAGTGTTCAATAACAGCTTACCAGTCTCATCACTGTTCTGCAAGATTTTTCTACTCAGGCTTCCTCACTGTCTTCCAGCATGCATCTGCGGCCCATTCTGTTCTTCTGCTTTTTATGCTCTGTGTGTGATGTCCATTCGCTGCATAGTTCTTCTTCTGTTCTATTCAGCTGTTGCACTCTGATCCTTCTTCATGCATGAATCACCTTCAACAACAACATCCATAGCAATTCCAACAACAACACCAACCCAATCTCTTCTCTGTACCATGTATTTATAGCTTATGTGCACCTTGTGCATGGAATATTCGCCATTCCTCTGCATGCTCATACCGCGTCAATTTCCTCCACATCTCAAGTACTCTGTCTGATCATCATCGCAACTCTTCAGCTTCTTTGGTGGTTCCCACCACGCGTCCAGCATCACTGGGTGTTCTGTTGAGATTCTTTAGCCTCTCTGGCAGTTGAGACTCTTCGTCTTCTCTGGCACAGTCGAGCTTATCATTTATTTTTTAGTTGCAGACTTCAATGCTCATCCACCTGTCAATCCCTCTAAGAATCGTCTTCCTTTACTGGATGAAGCTTGGAGACTCTTCATCTCCTTTGGCGATCACACAGAGGTCTCTTTGAATTCTTTGGCAGAGACCATCAATGGTTTCTAGCAGTTACACTGCGAGGAGCAATATTAGCCCTCCGATTATGCTCAAATTCACCTGCACCGTTGGATTGGCTCCATGCGATCTTGCATTCATTTCGGCATTTCGACATTTGGAAATTCGGCATTCGGGTGACCAAGTGTCTCGACACTCCCAGTCGCGATCCCCGAAAAGGAGCTTGGTTGCTCTAGTTCTTTCCTCCATCTCTCGCCGATGTGACCAAGGGCTATGACCACAGCCTTTATTCAACAACTGCATTTGGTAATTTCATGTTTCGGCACTTCGGCACTCCTGTGGTTATGTTTCTTGCCTCTCCAAGTCGCGATTCACAAAACTCCGAAATGGAGTCAGATCAACAGTCCAGAATCTTGGTGTATTGACGGTCCAGATCTTATCGTGAGTTCGCATCTCGCGATTCCTGTGATGGAGGGTCTTGTCACTCCAAGTCGCGATAGGCGAAGCTCCGAGATGGAGCTCAGATCGACGATTCACATTCTTGGTGATCCGACGGTCCTGATCTTTTTGCGATCTTGCATCTCGCTGTTCCTTAGATGGAGGTTCTCGTCACTCCAAGTCACGATAGGCTAGACTCCGAGATGGAGCTGGATCAATTGTCCAGAACAAACCTCGATCTAACAACTAAGATAGTTTCACGATTTCGCATATCACGAATTCGAGAGGTTAGGGAACCCCGTTCCTTTGACTTTTCAGTCAGCGACATGATGATCTTTCGCCACGTGTCCTATGATTCGACGGTTCAGATCTGATCTTGATTCAACGGCTCAGATCATATCGTGATCTCAACATTCTTGTTGCAAAGTGTTTCGACACTCCAACTTCCGGTATCCGAAACCCCGATAGCCAAAACTCTGAAATGGAGTTGGACCACCGCTTCGATCTTGCACTTTAAAGAACGTGCAGGTTCTTCCTGATCCAACGATGGTCGGACCCTGCGCTCCAATCTAACGCCAGAGATTTGTTCTCCATCTTTGCGCTCCTCCTGTTTGGATTCAGATCTGACGATCATCAGAAATTTTGAATGGGATCCAACGATCAATGTCACGTCTCTGCCCGAGCTTACTCATCCTCCTTACTTAGAAAAATTTCTAAGTGTCAAAGGCCTCGACCTTTGATCCGCCTGAGATCCTGAGTATGCTATCTATCTTGATCTTTGGCAATGAGTTAATCTCGTCCCTGGTGCACACCTACGCACTGTGTGCGACTCTGCGCTAATCCTCCTTAGCTTACGTTGTTCTTGTTTTGCCATCGATGCACACACTGTTCTTGCCATCAATGACAAGCACACACTGTCTGTAAAACATGCCAACAATGTTGATGTCAGTATGGAGATATGATGTTGGTGGAAGTTTCATGCTTAGGTGAATATTTTGAACTGTATATATTTACCTATGGAAATATAGGCGTCAAAATTAACCAAGTAGTGGTAATGATAATTTTTTATAGAAATCTAAGAGTCAAAATTAACCAGGGAGTCGTGTTGATGTTCATTGTAATCCATTATCCTACGCCCAGCTACAAATTTTTTATCTTTCCATGACAATAAGAAAATGTACATCTATACCACCGATACTACATGCCTAAATGAAGATTGATCTATGAGAACCAATTTTGATGCAGTACTGTTCAACACTTGTGATATTCTTTTTGTAATGGCTTTTGTGATATTCTTTTTGTAATGGATTTGTATGGTGATATTCAACACTGTGTTGAATGGCTTTGTATGGTTAATAAAACAAGTATCCTGAAGACAAGTTCGACCGGATCTGGACATATAAATCAGATTTAACTATTTCTGACCATATTTCTCTAGGGTTTATACGTTCTGAAGAGTCCATTTCAACAAACAATACCAAGGAACTTCCTCCACCTGCTGTGATGCAAACGGTGGAGGTCAGTATGGACATAGAACTTAGTTTCACAGTAGGATCGATCGCTGGTCACAAATTATTGTTGCTGTTATATTTTGTAGAGATCGAGAAGCTAAACATGTTTCATTGGAGATCTTTTTCCGTGATAATAAATGGTGAAAATCGGTCTGAAGCCATTACTTCTCTGAGCAATTATTCTACCCTGGAGCGAACATTCATATCCAATGAAGCAGATGACTTCAACTTTTCCTTGGTGAGCACTAGTGACGCTACTAGTGATCCCATAATCAACGCTTTTGAGACTTACAAAATAGTTGACACCCAACAGGCAACATACGCACAAGATCGTAAGTTACCTCACTAATGTTTGAGACGCTAATGTAGATAATATAATTAAAATTCTAACCAGGTAGTTTTTATAATGTAGTTAAAGCTCTTGAGGCTATCAAAAGCAGATTTGGCCTCAAAGATTGGATTTCCGATCCTTTCTTTTTGATCCAGTGGAATGGAATTATATGTCAAAGCAGTACTTCGATTATAAGAATTTCGGAAATGTAAGTTTATTTATTCTATTTGTTTATAGCTGAAATCATAATATTGATGAGATTTATATCCAGTGGAATGGAATTATATGTGAAAGCAGTACTTGGGTTATAAGAATTTCGGAAATGTAAGTTTAATTCTTCTATTTGTTTATAAATCATAATACTCATAATACTGATGAGATTTATAGGTGGAATTTTATAGATGAAATCATAAAATTGAGATTCATAGGTGAAATTTTATGTTGATAAAATTTGTTGTTACCAACGATTTGTCAGGAAAGAATCTTATAGGATTGGTGCCTCACGATATTGGACAGTTGATGGCATTAACTAAAGTGTAAGAAGAAATTGATTTTTTTAAATTTGAAGTGTCATCACAATTTGACTAAGAAGAGGCTTATTAACTGGAACATAATTTGTGTTTAGGCTTATGAATGGGAACATAATTTGTGTTTGAATACTATATTGAATAATAAGTGTATGTGCAGCATTTACCAGTTTGTGTTGAAATTAGCAGGTCGCTTGACAATAATCATTTGAAGGGACCATTGTCAAATTTTTCCAATTTAATCATGTTGGAGAAACTGTAAGTTTCTTTTCCAAGTTTGTCTTTTTTTGGCATTTAATTTTCAAGATTTACTATTATGTAGATATTTACAAAACAACAACCTGAGTGGAAATCTTCCATACTGGCTATGTGAATTGAAAAACTTTAAAGAGTTGTAAGTCTCCTTTCTTCTCATTCTATTAATTTTTTAGAGTTTTTGTTCAAATTCTTCTTATTCTTTTATCTTTTTTATAATTTTTGTTAAAAATTAAATGAAATTGATTAGTAAACACTGCATTATTTATTTTCACAGGAATATAGAAAATAATAATTTCAGTGATGTAATTCCTACCCAACTTCTCAATGGTTCATTGAAATTCAGGGAATCATATCCTATTTTATATTCCTTATGTTTGCACATAAATCCCATATGTGATTCAGAATTTTCTTTCATACTTTCTATAAAAGAAATGCCATAGACAAATTACGATAATTATCAATCCAGTTCAGATTTTTAGTTAAT
Organism: Picea glauca; assembly: GCA_000966675.3. Lineage (NCBI taxonomy): Eukaryota > Viridiplantae > Streptophyta > Pinopsida > Pinales > Pinaceae > Picea > Picea glauca. Next base: position 268,975 of record JZKD02S1695889.1, on the reverse strand, counting down.
CTTAACTAAAATCTCTATCTTCGGTCTGCTATAGTTACTGTGGAAACCCCTACTTATGCAGAAGGGGAAATGTATTCTACAGGCTACAAAGAAGTATAAATTGAAGGCTTGGCTCGGAATAACACTGGGTGGAATTCTAATCATCACTTTAGCGTTGTTTGTGGCTATTGTTGTGTATCGCAACAAACTCAGGGGAAAAGAACAAGGTGTTGCCAACAAAAAAGAACATGGGGTTGCCAACAAAAAAAGTATGCTAGAAATGGAATGATCCGGATTTTATGAGCAGAACGAAATGAATACAGATTATTAACAGGTGCTTAACACAAAAATAACAGAGATATAGTAAAACTGGTTTTCTATTAAATAACGAAATAAGTTGAAACTGTAAAATGCAGCGGAAACAAGCTTGCTAGAATGGTGGCGGCTTATCTCTGAGAAGAGATGTGACGGCAGCGCNCAGAAGTTCAGGACCCGAAAAACTGCTAAAAATAGTAAATTGCCAAAAATGTCAGAAAACTGTTTTGAGCCAGTTGGAAAGGTGGGTGGCCACCGATATCCATCTGGATCATGGAACCAAGATCTTTCTTGTACCAAGGTTAGTAAATACTATCATATTTGATATATTATAATATGATGCAGAGTGGTAGTCTTCCCTGTAAAGGGAAGGGAATTAGCTTATATTAGGTTAGATTTTTTGTGCTTTCACTCTTAGTGTATTTACTTTCCCTGAATGGATTGCAGACTACACAATGGTTATGGTGCCAAATTCAACAAAATCCCAATCCTTCACTCTAGATGAAATGATAGCTGCCACACAAACCTTTAGTCAGGAGGTCGGACGAGGGGGTTTTGGATCGGTGTTTTTAGGTAAATTGCCAGAAGGAAAATACATAGCCGTCAAAGTGCTCTCATAGTTCTCCCAACAAGGTGTAATGTCCCCACTTTGGGACATCATCACAGGGCAGAGATTTATGATGAC
>JZKD02S1695889.1:234056-247660 GCA_000966675.3 Picea glauca | reverse complement strand
CACATATATCAAGTGGTACAACATCCAAATCCACTTCATCAATCAATTTTGAAGCAATAGAAAATTTGATCCTACATTGTTTGGTGACATTAAGTTTTTCTTTGTCACATACCCAACCAAGAGGATAAGGTTTCAGATGTGGTTTTGTTTCAAGACCCATTTTCTTGACAAGTGCTTCAGATATTAAGTTTACTTGGGAACTCGGATCAAATAATGTATCTATCTTAGTATGCTTAGATACAACTCTTATGTGAAATAACTCATTCCTCTTTCATTCATCAATATGAGATTCATCATTGGAACTAGAACTATCATGAATATAATCCTTACCTTGTACTCCAACCGTTGTGATCTTTCCTTCATCTCCTGAATCAGAACCAAGATCTTGTTGCCCTGTAGCAACGGTCTTTGTTTTCCCCTTTCCATCGAACTGTTTCAGTTTCTTTTTCAGATGCAGTTTCCAACAGTGTTCTTCATCATGACCGCTCTTCTTGCAATGAGTGCAAGATGGTTTTCCTCCTTCTCTCATCACTATATCGGTCTTCTTTTCCTTCCTTTTAAACTTCTTAAAAGTCTTATGTGGGAAATTGGAAGGTTTCTTTGTGGGATCTTCTTGAACATGCTTCCCCCTGCTCTCAAGGTGAGTGGCTTGCACACAAACTTCATCAAGACTAGTGGGGTTAAACAAGAGCAAAGTATGTCGAATATAACTGTGAAGTGCGCCAATATACTTCATTAAATTTTTATAAGAATCCAAAGGAATGTTCAATGCAAGAGCTTTCTTCCTAAATTCTTCTGTGAAACTTTGTACAGTTTGTCCTTTACTTTGCCTTAAAGTTTTCCATTCCATCATTGCTTTATGTAAATATCATAATGGATAAAATTGATTCCTTATCACTGATTTAAATTCCAACCATGAGGAAAGAAGCTTACCACACTTACTTCTGTCCTGAAGCTTTCTCTCCCACCATACAAGAGCGGTGCCTTCCAACCGAAGAGAATCCAATTGCACTTTAACTTCCTCTTCATCAATATGTTGGACACGACAATACACTTCAACCTCTCAAATCCAATTATCTAGCTTCTCAGGATTAACATCTCCATTAAACATAGGTAAAGAAAATTTTACATCAAGCTTTAATAGTGGTTTCTTAAAAGAGGCTTTATGGCTAGAATGATGAGAATGATGAGAATGCTCAGAGGAAGAAGAACTAGAACTTGAAGGTGAAGATGAGGCTCAGGAGGATCTCCTCCAACCCCTTGGTTTACCAAAGCATCATCATTTGCATGTGCTTCCTTTTTCTTCCCTTTCTTCTTCATCCTCTTCTCGTAATCTCCATACATTCACTCGACCATTTCTGACATGCGATAAAAGACCATGTGAAATTTTTTCTCTTGTTCATCACGCTTGTCCTCTTCTGCCATTTTCTTCCTTCTAGATACACGACCAACTTCTAGATTGAAAGTATTAAGAGTTCCTTCACCCTGCTTATGCTTGGCCCTAGTAAGCATTCACACTCAACAATTAAAGTCAAAGACTACTGCTCTGATACCAACATGATCCAACATATTTTCATCGTGACTTATAAAGAATTTTATTAAATTAGCATAAATTAAAGTGCATCATTAAAGAAGGGAAAACTTAAAAATGAAGAGACATAAGAATCATATTTGAACACAAAAACTTGATAACGGAGTTCTTCCCTGGTGGAATACATCTTCAAGTCCTTCTCTCAAATGGGTAGGCTCTTTCATTAACTCAGCAAAAGAATTTGTCAAATACATGAATATACCTCATTCTGAAATCAAGCTGCAAAAATAATGCTCAGATCGGAAAACAGACATCACCATTGGATTCATGGCGTTGAATTACCCAAAAATGATTGTCTCCACACTCTGATCCGACTCTAGCACTCTCATTCCCAAGAGGAATTCTGCCTCGGTTTTTGTGCCCTTTGCAACCTGCAATTATGACAGTCATGTCTCGAAATCTGTGCCCGCAAGTCCGTATGGTCTGCGTCTCTCTCTGGCTCTGGGCGAATTGTACCTTTTAAGTATTGAATACGTGCAGATATACCAAGCAACGTCGGTGGCGCGTTGGTTATGGGCGGAGTTGTAAAGGCGTTGGGTATTGCAGAGGTACCAGGGTCGAATCCCACCGGTCTCCAATTTTAAACATTGGTTTGTTATATATGTTGCAATATATCTGTTGAAATATTTTCTCCACTAACTTTAGTGTACCCTCTATCGATACTTTTATCAACTAATAATATTGACGTGGTACGCTAGATTTGGCGGACCCACCATATATGTTTTTAAACCAAAATTCGTTCACGGGTCAATATTGGACATTTTTGGGCTGCCACGTGTCGCCCGATGATTGGGCCATGTGATGCCCATTGATATGCCCACCTATATCCTGAATTGGTTGCCCTATCACTCCGTACTGACACGTGGCGCTTCCTGGATGGTGCCACATGGCGTCGCATGGGGGTGCCACGTGGCACTTTTCTATTGGTCCACATGGACCCCTGAAAATCCCATTGGCGGGTGACACGTGGTAGCCTCTAGTGCTGCCATGTGACATGTTAATGTCAGCATCCCATACGATGATGTCACCCTGCCATGTCAGTTGCTGACATCAGCAGTACGGATGATGATGTGACCCCCTGCTAACTGACCTTATTTGACCACAACTTTGACCGTGAATATCTTTCAAATCATAACTCTGTTTGATGAGTTGTTTGCGCCGTTAGAAATCTTATGACACACTCTTCGTGATCATGCCATTTTCACTGGTTTTGGGGAACTTTGAATTTTTTCCCTTTCTCTATCTGTTGAAGCCATTCTGAGCGTTCTGAGTTGTCTCTATGAGTTCTGAGTTATCCTTAGCCTTCTCTGGATCCTTTTTGGATCATGTGGGAACTACATCAAACACTTCGTGTGCAATCTTTATTTACATGGTATTTATGGCATCCAAACAAAAATATTTGGGCTTTTCTTCGATCACTTGCCTTACAACCTCAAGACCTTGGAACTCGACATATTTGTGGAGTAATGCACCCTCTAAAGACAACATTATTAATAAGCACAATGATGCTATAGAAACACTACCAAATAATTCCCATTACCCCACCAATAGTTGAGTTGATGTTGTAGAAACCTTCGAGCAAAAGAGGGAATCACCTCAGTGTCACTTCTACTCTATTGATGACAACCCCCATACTTTGTAGAAGACCTATTTCATGACTTTGTAACTCGTGTCATGAAAACTTGAATCGAACATGAAGGTAATTATCATGTACAAGCCATTAACATGTACACTCAAATCAAACTAGGCTAGTTCGGATTCACTAGTGACCTTGACCTTGTTTATTTTTTAAAATTTTAAAAACAACAATGAAAAATGTAAAAAAAAGTTGCACACAAGTATATTATTCTCTACAACAATACAAATTTGTTCAAAAAAATTCTCTAAATTATAAATGTTTTGTAAGAGAATAATTATGTTCACGCCCTTTCTAATATTAACACTAAAAATAACAATATTATGATGCCCAATTAAATAATTAATTATTAGAACATTTGCTTAGTAAAATTTAATTATAGTACACAATCCTATCATCTAAACATTATTGGAGGTTGAAATATTGCCAAAATTATTACACATGATGCTAATTGCACCAAGTGGTGAGGTTCTTTATACTTACATGTCATTCAAAAAATAAATGTATTACTTATAATAAATTATATATATATATATATATATATATATCAATTTTTATGTTAGGTGTATATATCAAATCTCTTTCTTTTTCATATATGTGTGAGAGAGAAAGAGACAAAAAAAGATTCCATATATTCTCATAACATAAAAATTGCTACATAGAGAAATAAAATGAGAGATCTAGATTTACACAAAAAAATAAAAATATTATAAATATAATATTTACATAAAAATATTGTTACTTTTTTCTTCATCTTAACTTAAATCTATTTTAAATTATCAAAATATATAAATATCAAAAGAAATCCTTGCTTGATAAATTTGAACTTGCTTGATAAATTTATTAAACTTAAAATAGATATTTTCAAAACACAATATTACTATTACTATACAGTTAAATTTTATATGGTTTAAAAGAAAACTATTTGATGTCAAATGTAACATTAATCGTGTATAAGTGTCCATTCAAAGCAAATAAATATCCACTTATAAGAAATTATGATGCTTTGGGACTAGGGCTCTACGACTAGGCTTTTCTAGCCACATCCCTGAATCCTTGGAGAAGGGCGAGCGCGGGCGAGGGCGAGGGAGAGGGTCACTACCAGGGCGAGCAGGCTCTGCGATGCGGCAGGAGTAGGGCGAGCGAGGTTCCAATGGTGGTGGCGGAGGGTCAAACCCTGCGGGCTTTGCAGTGTGGCGGTACTCTATGACGATTGGGGGCGAGCGAGAACTTGCGGATGGCGGCGGATTCAGAACCCTGCGGTGGTTGCCTCTTGTTCGGGGACAAGCTTCACCTTGCGTTGCCAAAGCTGTAACAATTTCTAGTGAGGTTCCACCTTATTCCTGAGCATTCTTCATTTTAGTGTTAGAGGGCTCGTCTCCAGATGCATGGCGATGGTTATTGTCAGATTTTTGCATTGGTGGAGGCTTCGGGGGTTTGTTGAGGTGGGTTTTTTGTCATCTCTTTGGTTTTTCTGGACCTTCTTGATCTCTTCCTCCTTGGCTAGAAGAGGTTTTGGACCAGAGCTTTGAGGTCCACACTGGGGGCGTGTGGTGTCTTGGTTAACACTTTGAGGCCCTTTGGGGGTGTGCAGTGTTGGGGCTTGAAATCTATCTCATTTTCCATCCCCTCTCATGAGAGAGTCAACGTTGTCTTCGCTCTGATACCAACAAATAAATTGAGAGGATTGCCATTGCACACAATTAACACACAATAATAGAATTGTATTACCCAATTACACACAGATATATATGTATATATAGTTGGATTGAGATCCAAATAATTCCAATCTTAGAGAGAGAGGTTGAGAGAATCTCTCAACATCCTCCAACAAACTCAAACAAATTCCAAACTAATATATTAAAGTAAGCATTAATCAAAACAGAATCCATATCCACAACGTGTGAACTTATCTTCCTACTTTGGATAGGTTGGACCTATTATCACTCCACTCCATTTCTTTGTGTTCACTCCAATTTCAATATAACCAATCTCCTCATATATTGAAATATAAGCCTTCTCCTCAATTTTCATAACCTTTTTGAGCTATTCCACTACTTCACTCACGCTGGGCCTCGAAGATGGTTTAGCCTGAACACATCTCATGGCTACTTTTATGTGGGCATAAGCAAAGGAACACCATAAAATGCACACAGAAACAAATTTTATTGCTCGATGGATGAAATGGTTACATCGCCTTGTTTTTATAGAGAGTATGGAAGGATTTGGAAGATCCAGAGCATTCACAAGACAACTGGAGTGTCGATGGAAAGGCGGTGATGGAATTCTCTGGAAGACAGTGGAAGCATCGATGGTAGGTAGGTAGGTAGAGAAATTAATGCTTCCAACACTCCCTCGTAATTTCTACTACTAATTACATCAATTTTTACAATGCCCAATGCTTCTCTTAAATATTCAAATTGGGTGCTAAAGAATTTGTAAATATGTCTGCAAGTTGCTCCTTTGATCTGCAATGTTGTAGGATGAGTTCTCCATTGTTGACAAGTTCTCGAATGAAGTGATATCTAGTGTCAATATGCTTCATCCTCTTGTGAAAAACATGATTCTTTGATAGTGAAATGGTGGACTTGTTGTCACAATAGATTGTAGTAGGCTCATCTTGATTATGCATTAGATCCTTCAATATTCTTCGCATCCAAACTGCTTGACATGTTGTTGATATACCTGCTACATACTCTGCTTCTGTTGATGATATTGTCACTATCGGTTTCTTCTTTGATGCCCATGCCACAACTCTTGTTCCAAGATGAAATGCATATCCAGATGTGCTCTTTCTGTCATGAATGTTTCCTGCAAAATCATTATTTGTGTATCCAACCAACTGCAAATTATTTGAAGTGGAATACAATATGCCATGATTCATAGTCCCTGCAATGTATCTTAATAACCTTTTTCCTTCTTGCCAATGTGAATTCTTTGGTGTGTCCATGAATCTGGAAATCAGACTGACTCCATACATTATATCTAGCCTAGTTGCGGTGAGATACGTCAAACTTACAACAAATTTTCTGAATATGGTTGAATCAAAATCCATCTCATTTTGTTCTCTACTTAGTTTTGTGCCAACTGCCACAGGTGTAGAAACTGGACTGCATTTTATCATTCTAAACCTTTTAAAAACATATTTTTCATATTTACTTTGACAGATGAAAATTCCTTTATCATTTTGTGTGACTTCAATGCCAAGAAAATAGTTCATTAACCCCAAGTCTGTCATCTCAAATTCCTTCTTCATTGTTGATTTAAACATATCAATAGAGAGATTATTTGTATAGATCAAATCATCAACATATAGGCAAACAATCAAGATCTGACCTTGTTCATTGACTTTGGTGTATAGTGTAGGCTCACTAGTGCTTCTTATGAATTCATTTTTTATCATGTATGAATCTATCCTGCTATACCAAGCCCTTGGTGCTTGCTTCGATCCATAAAGTTCCTTATTCAACCTGTAAACCTTGTCTTCTTGACATTTTACTTCATACCCTGGTGGTTGTTGCACATAGACTTCTTCTTCTAAATATCCATTCAAGAAGGCTGATTTGACATCCATTTGAAAAACTTTCCAATTATGTTGAGTTGCAATAGATAGTACCATCCTAATTGTGTCAAGTCTTGCTATAGGTGCAAATGTTTCATTGTAATCAACTTCATATTCTTGTGCAAATCCTTTAGCTACTAATCTTGCCTTATATTTGTCAACTTCTCCATTTGCCTTATATTTAGTTGTATACACCCATTTCACACCTATGCATTATTTCTCCTTAGGTAAATCAACTAGATCCCATGTATCATTTTTCTTAATAGATTCCATTTCTTCATTCATTGCATTAATACAATGTTCTTCCTTAATTGCATCCTCAAAATATATAGGATCTTGAGTAAATAGAGCAAAATTGGATTGCAAATCTATCATATCTCCTTGATCATATATTTCTTGCAAGCTTCTAGTCTTTTTGCCTCTTAATCTTGATCTTAATGATTCAAGTGTAGGATTTGAGTCATAACTTACTTGTGGACTTGATGTTTCTCCTTGTTGAACTTGCCTTTGTGAGTTTTCTTCTTGTGGAATGCTTGATGGTATTCCTCCTTTCTCATTTGATCGTTCTCCTTGACCTTTTTCTCATTGTTATTCATATAGTATTATTGTACCTGTAATTGTCTTGTCTATATTGCCATCCCATGATTCTTCCTCTTTGAATACAACATATCTACTTACAATGACTTTCTTGGTTATAGGATTAAACAACTTATATGCCTTAGATTGTTCATCATAACCAATGAAAATGCATTTTTCACTTTTATCATCCAATTTACTCCTTGTTTGTTTAGGCACATGTGCATATGCAATGCAACCAAATACTTTAAAATGAGAAACACTATGATGCTTACCACTTCATGCTTGTTGAGGAATCATGTCCCTCACAATCTTTGTTGGACTCATGTTCAATATATAAACTGCACAAGCTACTGCTTCAGCCCAATATTCATTAGATAGATCCTTGCCTTTCAACATGCTTCTTGCCATCTCCATTATTGTACAATTCTTCCATTCTGCAACACCATTTTTTTGAGGTGTATAGCTTGTAGTGAACTGCTTCTTTATTCCATGATACCTGCAATAATCCAAAAAATCATTTGACTTGTATTCTCCTCCTCTATCTGATCTTAATATCTTAATAAATAGGCCACTTTGTTTCTCAACCAATGCCTTGAATTCTTTAAACTTGTCAAATGTTTCAGATTTGTGTTTGAGGAAATAAACCCATGTTTTTCTACTAGAATGTCAGAAAATATATGCTCCCCCCTAATGATGGTGTTTGCATTGGACCACATAAATATGTATGTACAATTCCTAAAGGTTCCCAAGCTCTATATGACTTCTCTTTTGGAAATCTTATCCTATGTTGCTTGCCCAAAATACAACTTTCACATGAACTTCTTAGTGCTTGAATAGGTGGTAAACCTTTTACCATTTCATTTCTTTGCAATAGACACAATCCTTTGAAGTTTAGATGGCCATACCTCAAGTGCCATATCCATGCTTGATATTGACTTGATGCCTTGAAACTTGTTCCAATCTTCTCCATCATTTCACTTTTCATGTGAAGTGGGAACATTCTGTTGTCTGTCATTTTAATCTTTGCAATCACCATTTTACTAGGAGGAATATCGAATATAGTGCATACATTATTCTCAAAAGAAACTCTATAACCTTTTTGAGTAAGTTTTCCCACACTTATGAGATTATGCGTCAAACCAGGCACAAAATAAACATCAGGAATAGTTTTCTTTCCATTATTTGTTATTACATTGATTGCACCTTTTCCCATGATTTCTACAATATTATCATTACCCAATTTAATTTGTTCTTTAACTGATGTATCCAAATCATCAAACAACCTTTTATTTCCAGTCATGTGGTTACTACAACCACTATCAAAAAACCAAATGTTACTTGCATTTTCTTGAGCTACATCACATGTAATAAACAGTGTCTCAGAACTACTCTCAAAGAAATGTGCATTATGCTTTCTCATATATGATTGTCTCTTTTGGAATTCATTTGCAAAGTGACCATACTTCTTACAGTAATAATGTTGAATCTTTGATTTTTCATACCTTTGTGATGCCTGATTGTGATTGCTTTCCCTTGAGCTGAAAATTTGATTTCTCCTTCCTCCTGGGTCTTGATTCTTTCTTTCTTCTCTTTGAAAATTATGTCTTGCTCTTCCTCTTTCTCTTAATCTTGGATTTCCTCTTCCTCTGCCTCTACCAAATGTCATTTGTGTTTTGAATGCATGCTCCAATGAGGTATTGTCATTCATGTTCAACTTGTCTTCATAATTTTGTAAGGAGCCAACCAACTCATCCATAGAATATTTAGTCAAATCTTTAGATTCTTCAATGGCCACAACTATTGCATCAAATTTTCTAGGAAAACTTCTTAAAACCTTTTCTACAACCTTTTGATCTACTATCTCATCACCATTTTGCCTTATTTGATTAACCAACTCCGTAGCACGGTATGTAAACTGATCTATTGAATCAGAATCTTTCATTTGCAAGTTTTCAAATTCCCTTTTAAGTGCTTGAAGTTTGGCAATTTTTACCTTGATATGTTGTCTCTAGAATGTCCCATGCTTGTTTGGTTGTAGTGGCTGGTTTAATCCTTCCAACAACCGAATCGTCCAACGCTTGTCCAATTATATGCAAAGCCCTTTTATTATTTTGCCTATTTTCATCAAGCTTTTTCTTTTCATCAACACTCAGAATAGACTCATCTTTTGGTTCATTATAACCAACCATTACTATATCTGATAGCTCATATGAGTCAAATGCTAATTTCATTTTAAATTCCCAATTATCATAATTTTTCCCAGAAAWTGTAGGAATCATTAGTTGTTGATACATTCTTGATGCCATTTCTWWAAAAAATCAAGCCTCCAAAAAACATTTCAGCAAAATAGATAGTAAAGGAGGGTGAGTGCTATGTAGAYGTTTCTCCGCACTTAATCCTTTGTTTGGATTCCAAGCCTCTATTCTTCAAAAACTAGAAAATAAATGAGATATGGTGATAATTTCTAAAAACGAGTGAAATTGCAAAAYATGGGAGCTTAATATCTTATAAAATCCTTAGTGAGATTAGAAATCATATAAATTCTTTGCTGGTGATTTTCAAACCTAGAGACACAAAATCCATTTCTTCACAGATGTCAAATCACCTCTTCTTGTGAAGTCCGTCAAGACGCAGAATGAACGGTTCGTGGCACCATCAACTATTGCTCCTTTTTTTGTAAAGGGGTCACTCTCCTTGTGATAGGCCTCGCTCGTCGGGGCCTTCCTCTTGATAGTTGCGCCCTCTCTTGCAGAATGGAACCATCCAGCTCGTGTACCTCAAAAACATTTTAGCCACTTCGGTTGTGGTCTCCTTCACGAACTCTGAGTGCTCCAGGAAAGCTCAGGAATGCACCTTCATCAACCTCAAACACAATGGATTCTGCAAATCCTCAGCAATTGCATAGAGAAATACCACAATGAAGTGGAATTGTCCCTCAGGTTTTCCGCTCATCTTCAGCTCCCTCCGCCACTCTCTTCTGCCTGGATATTGCCCACGCTTTCATGCATAGAGGGGCATATTCTCAAATTAGATATACACATATCTTTATGGGATCTCCTCCTTCACAGATTCCTGCTTCTTTCTATGGGCCTTTCTTCACTACTCTTAGCCCTCACTGCTCGCCTTCCACTTTGTGGCACAGGGTCTACTTCTGCGTGGTATCAGTGGCTCGGCCCTCACAACTCTCCTTGAAAGTTGTGGCTTCCTCAGAAAAACCGCGTCACACCACACGAAATTCCTTGCAGCTCAATGTACAACCTTCAGTTCTCACGACACTTGCTTCTCACACTTCTAACCTCGCTCTGATACCATGATGTGTGGGTAGAATCAAAGGAACACCATAAAATACACACTAAAACAAATTGTATTGCTCGATGGATGAAATGGTTACATCGCCTTATTTTTATAGAGAGTATGTGATGCAGGAGCATCGCTCCACCTCAGCACATGCGAGCTGATCAAACACGCGTTGTGTGCATTCAAGAAAGGAGAGGCATTGCCCTCTCATTTTGCCTTGAGAATCCAAGGCGTGATCTAGGCATTAATTGAAGACAAGATGGAAGAGCCGAGATATGCCTTCGCACAAACTGGAGGTAAGGTCGCCATTAATAGGCTGACGGCAGAAGGGATATGCATTAGATAGGTGTCCATTAGATAGGTGATAATATGCCTTCTATCTGGTGATAATCTGTCCATTAGATAGGTGTTTTGAATGGTGATTTGACACCACTAAATTAGCTTGTGAGGGAAGCTCATGGAACCCCTCTTGAATAAATATTTGTATTGTAATAAAAGTATAGGTTAGATGATAGGTAGTAGGAGAAAACTCAGAGAGTCGAGAATGAATTGTAGCTCGGACTCCACCATTGTAATTTGGCATTTCACCATTAATAGAAAAATGACAGTTTTTCCTGTTTTATATTTCTGTTCAATGGATGTTGCGTTGTGAAAATCTTTTGCATGCATTTGAATTGTAGGTGAATGTTAGAAATCATCACCAAGGATAGAGATACATTTTTCTATATGAGAGTGTGTTGAGTTAGGTCTAGTTCTCTAGGCTAAGTCCAAGGAGTGCATGACAGAGCAAGGAAAATCTGTGATCCAATGCAAGAGGTGCGTGTCTGAACTCAATGGAGTCAAAAGAGAAGTTGTTAGTAGGGCGCACCAACTTAATTCACAGACTCGAGGAGAAATTTCAAGGCGGTTAAGTACCTTAGAAAGAAAGACTGTGCAAGAGGAGACACAATTCAGAGTTACTGAACACTTTGAAATACTCTTCCATGAGGGAATCGAGTTAGTGCGAGCATGTACAGAAGCAACACGGTCGGAAGTGTTTGAGAATCCCAGAATTGTTGAACATTCTGGTGAAGGAAGGCTTTGCAAGAAGCACATCGAAAAAGGAAAGGAGATGCCTTAAAAATTTTTGTGAGGTTGAGAGAGAAGCCATCGAGAAGCTGAGACGAGTGCAAGGAGTGCACCCAAGAACCTGTAAGTTCATCTTACAAAGTTCAGGAGGAGGAGCGTGAAGTTGCCAGGAGGGCACGAGGAAGTTCACAAAGGAACTATGAATTTCGAAATGTTTCAAGCCGAGTAAAGTCGCAGTGGAGTCTGCACAGAGTTCTGCAAGGAGTGTAGAAGAGGATTTGAGAACAGCCTAAGTCTCGAAAGGGGATTTTGCGCCAAGAGTACAAAGGAAGTCTAGGAGACTGAGAAATTACCCATCGTCAGAGAGGATAGGTGGAAAAAGATCGAGAAGTTCAGGAGTAGGAGCTTTGGAAGGTTTGTCGAGAGCAAAAAAGAATCGTCGCAAAGTCACGAGGAGCGATTTGAATCCAGACCATTGGATCTGGAAGGAATGTGGTAGAGAGTCACGTATTTCGGAGGAGGAACCCTTTGGAAAAAGGCAAGAGGATAATACTCGAAGATCTGGGGAGCGAGGAAATCCTAGCCATTCGTTGAGGAGGACGTGTGGAGTTAGATCGACATTTCATTGATTAACAAGTCGGGAAAAGCAGAGCTGGGGGAAGAAAGAACTCGCGAAGTCTGAACCCGCAATTAGATCACAACGTTCATCGCAAGGAGGAACGTAGACTATATATTGGGTCCTGAAGTATTCATCAATTCAGGGATCAAGAAAAGGAGGAAGTAGCTCGCGAAAGGCCCGAAGCGCGGGGTCATGAAGGGAGTTGGCCCATGGTTGTAGTCTGTGGTCATATCAAAGACGGAGTCTAGCATTGATAGCTAGCACCCTTTGGCGTAAGGGTTAAAATCGCAAGGAGTCCGCAGGTGCCACATAGTGGGTGTCAAGGAAGTAAAAGGGTATGTGTCAAGTTGAAATCGGTTCCATCAGGAGCCTGACGAGTCATTCAATCGACGAATTGAATGATCCTAGACTGGGAGTTCAAGACATCCCCAAAGGAGAGAAAGGAAGGGGGGAGGTTGGTGTCACATGGTATCAGAGCTTGATTTCTCTAAGGCAGAGAGAAGGAGACAAAGAGTCTGTGCAGAATTGATTTCTGTAGGCCAAGGAGATAGGGTGTGATGCTCTATTGAAGTTGTTGCAAGGTGTGCAACAGATGATGAGAAGCCAGGTGGGCTGTAGACAACGCAAGATGTCCATAGAAGGTCATAAATGAAGTCGAGGAGAAGTCCACTCGCAGAAGAGCAGAGCGGATATGGATAAGGAGCTCAGTGAAATCCGAGCACATATGGAGAAGCTAGCATTCAAGATGTAGCAAGATTCAAAGGTACACTGGAGGTACGAATGGCCTTTGAAGAGAACAGATAGATGGCTTGTTCAGAAGTTGTTGGCCAAGAGGCAACAACAGAGGTTAAAGAGCTGGTTGAGGCATGTTGAAGACCTCATTCCTAAGGGAAAGAGATCTGGAAAGAGCCTCATAAATTTCCAGGTGGGTAATGAGAAGGGGTCAATGGATCTTGTAATCTGCCATGTGGGCAGAAAAGACATCCTGAATTTCCAGGTGGACAAGGGAGAGGAGGTGAGCTCAGCGAAGAGTTCATGTCAGGGGATGTTGATAGGTGAAGATGAGGCAGAAGAAAAACCTCACTCAGGAGGAGATTCATGTGGGATTGTGTTGATGATCCCTTGATTCAACAATAGGAACCAAACCCGCCACTGAGGCCCAATTAGACTCTGTAGCGTTTAACAATGGAATGGTTCTCCAGATCTTGCGATCCAGCCAAATTATCGATGGGATTTGTGTTTTCTTGTGAAG
>JZKD02S1695889.1:193649-211950 GCA_000966675.3 Picea glauca | reverse complement strand
AGCAAACTTATATAATAATTCAATCTACGAAGAAGACAAAGCTATAATTCATCAAATGAATCAATAACTGTTACGTTCTTTATCTCTTAGGAAGGAACAAGATATGTATAACAGTAATAAATTATATCAAATGCATGTGATCTAGATAGCAAAGTAATACTAAACCATAGACATAATGATATACAAAACTTGGAACAAAGTGTCGATATATTGGAAAGCAAAAGCTATAAAAACGCATCAATTCTGCTCCAATTTGAATCAGAGTTACATATCCATGTTCTTCCACCAACTGATGATATTTTTGGTTACAAAACCATAGGTTTATATAAGTTTCTCACAAGGTAAAACATCCTTGTGAATAATAGCAAGCAATTTACACAATCTGGGAATAATCCCAAAAATCTCTTAAACTAAGTAACTAAAAATGCTAGTGAAATCCTTAAGATATCTTCCAACTGCTCCTCACATCCATAACAATATTGAATTTTCCTGTAATAGACATAAATATCAAGTTAGAGGAGTATTTTATTGAGAAAATAATAGAAAAAATGACTCTATAGACTTAGCTACAGAATCTCCTGATTTTGTAGCTAGTCTAGAATAGTAAATAGGACCAGATATATAATCAAAATCAAATTGAATCCAATCATTACAAATTATAAATGATTTAAGAAAAATAAGTCCTTTTAATCAAACCAAATCGAACAGAATACAATCGGGACATAGTGGGAATACTCTATTTTCCCAATCGTTGTAAAATCAAATCAAATCTTAACAAGATTGTTCCATGAATGCAATTAATGGTGATCAAAATCGTATGAGATAAAAAAACCATTATCGGTTTGCGCAGGATCCAAATCGTTTAATCAAATAGCCAAAAATGGTCACGATAAAACAGGCATAACTCTATCCATAAATCTAGTCATAGACTTTCCATGCTGAATTTCATAGATGTGGTTATAATTGTCATCGACTAGTCATAGTAATGAATTGATAACTTTTAATCAAAATTACAATGCGTAAACAACTTCCATTGTAATCGGATGAAACCATATCAACTCAAGAATGTTTACACAATCAATGGACAAAGGCATGATAAAATCTACAGATTCATGAACTGAGCATTAATCCAAACCAATTTTCACGTAATCAATTATAGAAACAACATCATAACCTTAATCAGAATCTAATTCGGATAAGTTGCAATCAATGAGAATCAAATCAGTTACGATTCGGTTATGGATCCATAGAAAAATATGAAATTTGGTTGAATGAAACTGAAACAGTTAACCCATTTATTAACCAATTTGAATTACACCATCGACTGTATTCAAAATTCGGGATACCAATCAACAGACTAAAAATATTAACATCTTGTATTATCAACAGAACATCGAGCTAATTTTAAACAATCATATCTATTCGATGATCTATCGAATCAAAACCCAAATCCAATCGAATTTTAAAACGATAANATTCATAAAATGAATCAACAAATGTTATGTTCTTTATCTCTTAGGAAGGAACAAGATATGTATAACAGTAAGAGATTATATCAAATGCATGTGATTTAGATAACAAAGTAATACTTAACCATAAACAAAATGATATACAAAACTTGGGACAAAGTGTCGATATATTGAGAAGCAAAAGCTATAACAACACATCAATTCTTCTCCAGTTTGAATCAGAATTACATATCCTTGCTTTTCCACAACTGATGATGATTCCTTAATATTACAAAACCATAGGTTTATATAAGTTTCTCGCAAGGTAAAACATCCTTGTGAATAATAGCAAACAGTTTACACAATCTGGGAATAATCCCAAAAATCTCTTAAACTAAGTAACTAAAAATGCAAGTGAAATCTGCAATATATCTTCCAACTGCTCCTCACATCCACTATCAATTCGAATTTTCCTGTAATAGACATAAAGATTAAGTTATAGGAGTATTTTATTGAAAATAAAAATAAAAAAAATGACTCTATAGACTTAGCTACAGAATCTTCTGATTCTGTAGCTGGTCTAGAATAGTAAATAGGACCAGATATATGATTAAGATCAAATCGAATCCAATCATCACAAATTACTAATGATTTAATAAAAATAATCCTTTAAATCAAACCAAATCGAATAGAATAAAATCGGGACAGAGTGGGAATACTCTGTTTTCCCAATTGTCATAAAATCAAATCGAATCTTAACAAGACTGTTCCATGGATGCAATCAATGGTGAACTAGATCGTATGAGATAAAACAATCATACAGAATCCAAATCATTTAATCAATAGCCAAAAATGGTCACGATAAAACAGACATAAATCTATCCATAAATCTAGTCATAAACTTTACATGCTGAATTTTCAACAGTTCATAGATATGGTCATAACTATCATGGACTAGTCATAGTAACGAATTGATAACCTTTAATTAAAATCACAATGAGTAAACGACCTCCATTGTAATCGGATGAAACCATATCAACTCAAGAACCTTTACACAGTCAATGGACAGAAGCATGATAAAATCTATAGATTCCTGAATCGAGCAATAATCCAAATCAATTTTCACGGAACTAATTATAGAAACAACATCGTAACCTTAATCAGAATCCAATTGCAATCAATGAGAATCAAATCAGTTACGATTCGGTTATGTATCCATAGAAAAATATGAAATTGGGTCAAATGAAATTGAAACAATTAACCCATCTATTAACCAAATCGAATTACACCATCGACTGTATTCACAATTCGGGATACCAATCAACAGACTATTTTTAGAAATATTAACAGCTTGTATTATCAACAGAACATCGAGCTAATTTTAACAATCATATCTATTTGATGATATATCGAATCAAAACCCAAATCCAATCGAATTTTAAAACGATAACCAAAAATAAAACAAACATTATATACAGCGAAGCATGATTATCTAACAGAGCAAGCGAAATATGTATAGAGAGTAATATAAATGAGGAAAATATACCATCACGGCTGCTGGAACTTATGTCAATTTTTAATTGATAATTGCAGTGGAAGACTCGACGTTTTTGAACAGGACTGAACCTGTGGTTCGTTGCTTCTTATCGGAAGGTTGCACCTTTGCATTCTGACCAGTGAGCATTGCCACTTGGTTTTCCAACTCGTAGATCCTGGATTGCAACGTAGGTACATCCAAATAGTATCTTTCAACCCATAACCCACATTGATCACAAGGTGCAGCAACAGGCTAAACAGAAGGGAGTTTTGATGATTCCCCAAGGGTTTCATGGAGTGGCTCAATACCAGGAAAGTCAGGGTTATCCCGTAGACAAGGAGGGAGGTTCCTAACAAAATCATGAGGCAGTTTGCTACACAATCCCTCAGAGTAAGGATATTCTTCAGAGAGAAATCGCTCAATGTCTGAATCAGAGTCCTTGCTAACAACGATAGGCTCTATTTTGGCAGGAAGCTTAGACTTGTTCCTCGCCATGCGAGAGATCAATCTTGCATTTTTCTTGCCTCGAGTATTAACACCAGTCTTTGCTCTAGTCTTTTGGGTTGTAGCTTTAGCNTGTATATCTGTGTTTATGGTTGCATCTCTGATACATTTCTGTTATATTGTTAAATATCTGCAATATCTCTGTGCATTTCTTTATTACATCTCCTCTCTCATTTCGTGCCAAAAATAATCTGGATCACTTCAATACCTTGCAATTTAATTTTATAGAGACCCAACAAGAAGTGAGACATCTCAGTGCCAATATTGTCACCATCAATAAAAACATGCATTCCTCCATCGCTGCCTCGATCGCGGAACTCAAAGAATACCTCAAACAAGACATGACTACCCAGCTTAAATCTGTCGCTTTGATGATCTGCACCAAGCTGCATATCCCTATAGATCCCCCTTTATATGACCCACCTTTGCATACCAAAGTTGAAACTTCCTCTCATTCCCATAATTTTCATCCCCATCACTTTCAGTGTGACCTACGCCTTTCGCGGGTGGATGTGACCAAATTTGATGGCTCGGATCCCATTGGTTGGGTAACTCAAACGAAACATTATTTCTCTTTGTACAACATTACAAATGACTTGGCCAAACTCCGACATGGTGTTCTCCATCTAGATCAAGAACGTTGGCAATGGTGGCAATGGAGAAAAGTTGCCCGTCAAGGGTATGTTGCTTAGACACACTTTGTGACAGAGCTTTATGAACGCTTTGACACTGACACCAACCATTTAGGTTGTTTGAAAAAGTTGAAATAATTTGGCACAGTGGAAGACTTTATAGTTTCTTTTGAGCGACTGGATTTTCATACATAGGGCATGTCTGATGCTTTTTTCCAAGAATGTTTTATCAGTGGCCTCAAGGATGAGATTTGTGCCTATGTCCTCATGGATCAACCTCAGAGTTGGGTGGAGGCTACTAAATGAGCTAAGGAAGCACAACAGGTTGTCTCTTCTCAAAACCGGAAACCCTCCTTTATTCCTCGCACTAAACCAATAAATCCCACTCCTCATACTCCACTAAAGATCCAAAAATTGACCAGGGACGAAATGGTTGAACACCAACTCAAAGGCCTTTGTTATAATTGTGATGAAAAACATTTCCCGGGACACAAGTGTAAGAAACAAAATCTTTTTATGGACATCTATGAGGATGTTTCGGAAGAGGATGTTGAAGCTCCCCTTGTGTCCGAGTCACCTAAAACCACCGACATTTCCCCTCCCTCAGACCCTCCCAAAGTAGAACCGGTCATTTCCCTAAATTCTCTCACTGGCTTATCTACTCCCCAAACCCTCAAACTAATTGGCTACATCAAGCATAGGAAGGTCATCATTCTTATTGATAGTGGAAGCACCCATAATTTTATTCATCGTTGCATTTCACAAGAAACTAATTGCTATATCCGTGCAATGAATAATTTCCAAATCATGATTGTCAATGGCAGGTCCATGAAATGTGGAGGGCATTGTGAAAATGTGTGTCTCCAAATTGGTGACTACCACCTGTAATCTCATATGTTTGCTATCGACATGGGCGATTGTGACATTGTGTTGAGTGCATATTGGCTAAGGACTTTGGGTACCATTCTCATGGATTTTAAGGAATTAACAATGCAATTCGACCAAGAGGGCCAACAATATAAGTTCTAAGGCATCACCATCGGTTCCCCTGAGATCATTAGTTCCCATCGCATGGAAAAGCTTCTCAAAAAAGGTCATTCAGGCGTTATTTCCCAACTCCATGCCATACAAGCAACTGAGACACCCTCTGTGCTGCAGGACCTCCAATCCATCCTCTCTAAACATCAAGTGGTTTTATCCACTCCCCAGGGACTCCATCCTTCCCATGGTGTTCATGATCATTCCATTCCCCTTGTCCCAGGAATCCTTCCTCCCAATATTTGTCCCTATCATCACCCCTTTTCCCAAAAAAATGAAACTGAGAAAATGGTTCAAGAACTGCTTAACGCATGTGTTATCCGCCCTAGTACGAGCCCCTACTCTTCTCATGTAGTCATGGTCATGAAGAAAGAAGGTTCTTTGCGCATGTGTCCTGATTTCCGCACCCTCAACAAACTCACCATTAAAGAAAAATTTCCCATTCCTATCATTGATGACCTCTTGGATGAATTGAGTGGTGCCCAGTTCTTTAGTAAACTTGATCTTTGTTTTGGCTACCGATAGATCCATATGAAAGAGGCAGACATTCCTAATACTTCCTTTAGAACTCATGAGGGCCACTATGAGTTTTTGGTCATGTCCTTTGGTTTGTGTAATGCTCCCTCCACTTTCCAAAGCCTCATGAATCATGTCTTCCATCATTTTGTATTAGTTTTCTTTGATGATATCCTCATCTATAGAAAAACCTAGACATACCATCATGTTCATGTGGATCGAGTTCTCCATCTACTCTCTCAGCACCAACTTTTCCTGAAACAATCTAAATGTTCTTTTGGAGCCTCATAAGTCGAATACTTGGGTCATCTTGTTGGCAAGAACGATGTTAGGGTGGATCCTCAAAAGATGGAAGCTATGCAATACTGGCCTCACCCAAAGACTCTCAAAAGCTTGCGTGGATTTTTGGGCTTAACAGGTTATTATCGCAAGTTTGTTAAGAACTATGGAAAGATTGATGTTGGGTTATGAAAAATATATAAATATCTTCCTTTTTCAAACAGTTCATGATATAATCTTGATTGACTTTTCAGTTAATTAGGGATAAATAGGATAGAAAATGATTAATATGTCTCTTAGAGTTGTTATTAAAGTCATATTAAATAGATTCTAAATTACGATTGGAATTGTTTGATTTTGTTACATATTTGGATAAATATTGTCAAGCCCAAGATAGCGGAAGAGATCTTGAATATGCACAAGCTATTGGACGTTGAAGACTTTTGGCGCACTTTTGGAGATAATCGATTTTCTATATTGTAACTTTATGATAAAAAAGCGATCCTGAGGATCTTTCGATCCTTAGGATAGCTTGATTTACCTAGATTATTGTAATATATATAAGAGGGTAATAGATCTAGAAAGGATATATAAGAATTGCATTTCAATATTCAGAACTCATAATTGCTCTGCACAAACAGTTTTTGTAGAATTTTTACCAGCTATGGAATCAATAAAAGTTTTGAGTGTTTTCACCATTTCTACATTCTGAGTTTCCCATAGTAGTGCTTCTGAATACCAAGGGCCCAGTCGGAAGGAGTTACTATCTCGTTCTATAATTGGATCAGTTTGAAGTTTGATTTCTGTTTTGTGATTCAAATCTCCTTTACAATAGTTAAGATGAATGCATAAGTGTGTTAATGATTTTATGTTGCTTGCGTATAGAAGACAGATATCTCCCTCAGTGTTAATGATTGCTTCCAATTTCCATTAACAGTTCCTCATAATTTCACATACGGTGTTCTTCTACTTAGATTCGCAATTGTTGTTCCTTTCAATTAGTTTACATTTGTTGTTCCTTTCCGTTAAGATATAATTGTTGTTCCTTTCAATAGAAGTTACAATTGTTGTCTCTTTCGACTAGATTACCATCGTTGTTTCTTTCCATAGATAATGTAAATTCCCCTTTCCTTTCTAGTAATTTGATTCATAGTGATAGTTAAATCTGCAAGTCTTTAATTAGATTCAATTACTATTTTTTATGAATTCAATAGGTTAATTAGTTCATTTTCATTTCACAGTATGTTGGTAATTAGATTTCAATTCCTTTAGTTCTTGGAATCTTTAATGAATGATTGAGGAACTTGATTGTTGATAAACTCATATTTATTTTTACATGATTTTAGCCTTTACATGTTGCCTGCATAGACTTTGTTGATATTCTTGAGATAAAAGATGAATCTCCGGGTTGATAAATTAATGTTAAAATAAGGTTGTTTTTAAGACATCTTTAGACACCAACATTTTAGCGTCGTTGTCGGGGAGAATGTCAAAGGTAGCATAGAATGTCTCTGGAGAACCAAGTATTGAAGACGGAAGGTAAGAACCTATGCAGGCAATAAGTAAGATGCTTATGCCAAAGCTTACCTCCAGTTGACACTTACAAGGTTATATAGGTATTTATTTTTGAATTTTGTTTTGTTTTTTTGTGAAGTGTGTATGACTAGAAAGAAAGATCTTAAAAAACCAAAACCCCCACCAAAAAATACCAAACCCCAGGACTTGGTGATCCCTGGGAGAAGCACTTTCATAGAAGATATCATTAGCAAAGGTGAATCTCAATCTTCGGTTGGACCTAGGAAAGGATCTACCTGAATCCCTCAGGCAGTAGTTTCACCAACTACAGCCCACGTTGAGATTCATAGCAAAACTAAAGGGACTAATCAAAGCTTTCAAAGTACTAATCTTCCACCCCTCAACCCAGAGGGAAACTCTAATAATCTAGAGGAAGAAGTAGGAGAAACCAGCAGGGTTTCCAAGGTAGGCCCATCACCACCCCTGGATCCTGAATCCCCTGTGAAAGAAGAAGGCATGCTTGAAATACCAGATAGAGGGAGTGCAATCAAATCCCTTAGAGGGTCAAATAATCCACCATTTATAATAAAATACCCAGATCAAGAACTTCCTGAAGATTTTTGGCACATTTTCGATCAAATGGCACAACCAAATCAACAATGACCCTAGGCCTCCATGTTGGAATATCCGATAGTTGATCCAGTTGCCAATACTCCCATGAAAGAAATCCCCCTACAGAACTTGCCAACCTTCCATGGATTGATTTCAGAAGACCCAGACGCATTCCTATTTGAATTCAATGTTCTATGTAGAGGGTATGATTATACCTCTGAACCCCAAAAATTAAAACTATTCCCCTCTACCTTAAAGGGAGCAACTCTACGCTGGTTTATGGGATTAGGAGGAGGAAAAATTGACTCATGGGATGGAATGAAACAAACCTTCTTGACAAAATACTAGGATTATTGTAGAAATAGGGACCTAAAAGACGAAATATTTCAGATGATGGAAAAAGAAAATGAATCATTGAAAGAATATGTTGAGAGATTCCAGTATAACCTGCAAAGATCCCCCTATGGTACATTACCAGGTGAAGTACTCAGGGAAACTCTGATTAAAGGTATGAAAGATGAATGGGTAGAAACATTAAATCTAATGGGGAAGGGTGACATTTATCAGGAAACTTATGAAGACATCATTATGTTGTGTATCAGGTGCTCAAGAGGAAGTACATGGACCAGATCAAGGATGCAGACGTCTCTCACCAGGAATAGCAATATTACTAGCGGGGGTGTCACACGGGCTGAAGTGGGAAACCTCCTAGAAAAATTCAAAATAGATATTCTGAGCACTTTGACTACACAACTGGATGTATTCCGCCAAACTGAAAAAAAACAGAGGCAGAACAGACTTTGGCCATATTTTTCCACAGATGCAAAAAGAAACATGGCCCAAGGGAATGTCCTTTGTATGTAGTTCAGGTTTGTGCTATTTGCTCCAAGGATCACGACACAGAGCAATGCCCATCACTCCATGGACTAGAAGTTGTATTTAAAGAAGCGGAACAGGAAACAAAACCATTGTATCTGATGGATCAGCGTCGTTAATGGCAGTCTCGGCCTCAAAATACACTACAAGACCCTTCCCCCTTCTTTGTTGGAAAGTATAATCAGCAGCAAAATTCTGGCAGTGCATGGCAGGGACAACCATTTACTAATCAGAATTGGCAGCCCCAACAATACCCACCTGCAAACCCCATATGGAAAAATCAACCCACTGCAAGTTCCAATTAGACTAATTCACAATACCCCACCTCATCCTGGAAAAACTCAAATAATGCCTACCCTTCACAGTGGCCTAACTCAACTACCCAAAACCCAAATTGGAACCAGAATTGGCAGCGCCCCATGGGGATAAACAACCAACCCATGGGGATGGCCCGTCAAACCCAACCCTCATTGCAAACTCCACTCCAACTTCCCCAGAACCCCCAATCACAATTTCACCCTCAATTACCAGCCCAAC
Source organism: Picea glauca (assembly GCA_000966675.3). NCBI lineage: Eukaryota > Viridiplantae > Streptophyta > Pinopsida > Pinales > Pinaceae > Picea > Picea glauca. Next base: position 202,456 of record JZKD02S1695889.1, on the reverse strand, counting down.
CCCACCCAAATCCTAATAACAAACTATCTCATCTCATCCAGATTATGGAGAAYARGGAAGGATAAACCAGGTCGGTAGGGTGTAATGAATTACGGTTGAKATCGGGGCRCATAATTTCCTCCGAAGAAGATAATGTTTCATGAGAATAGGAAAACGAAAAACAACCAATAGTAACACCCTCGATTGTGGTAATAATGGAAGAAATTGAGCAGGGGGGAAACACAGTCGAATCACGGGATCCTGAGAAGGATTCAACTCCCTCCCCTCTGTTCCCCGAAAGATTTATGATAGCGAAACCTGTTGTATATCCTAATTTCGACATTGTAGGGGAACTCAAGAATTTATACGTCAAAATACCACTCCTGTAAGTGCTCCAAGACATTCCAATCTACGCAAAGACGATCAAGGAGCTATGTGGGAGAAATCCCATCAGAAAAATTAAAGATCCATCATCAACAGTTCATGTAGTGGAGCCTTATCTGATCCAATTTTGGGTAGACAAGAACTAGTCAAATATGTAAATCCAAGGAACCCCATAGTAACAGTGCAGATTCAGGGTTGTTCCTTCCCAAATAAACTAGTTGATTTGGGGGCGGCCATCAATATCCTAACAATGGAAACCTGCAATGCCCTGGGTTTTGACTCTTTCGAACCAACCCCAATTATGTTACAATTGGTTGATCGATCAGTGGTTAGACCACTTGACACACTGCATGAAATATAAATCTCAGTCGAATCTTGGGAATATCCAGTGGATTTTCTCATCATCAACCCAAGAAGTGGACTCGAAGGGCATCCATTGATACTGGGTGGACCATGGATGGAAACAAATAATTCGTATATAGGATGTCAAACAAGTAATATGATGATTGCTAGAGGAGGTGTAACAAAGAATCTCATCTTATATCTTCTAGTCAAGCCAAGCCCAACGATCGTATACCTGCAATTGCCACCACCACGATATCCATAGAAATATATGTGTGCCCTTCTCACGTTGGAAGAAGCCCTTATACTCAAGAACCAGCTAGAGGATGATGTAATCAGTGGGTTTATTAACATCCCAACCACCGTAAGTAATTGAACATGCCAAATGCTCCGAGTTGTTCTAGACTGTGAAGCACAGGGAGACCCGCTGGAAGATTTAATGGAACAACAAATTCCAACTACAGTTGTTCATAACAGCAAATCCATCGAGATTACACCAGGGAGGTCTCTGAACATCAATGCCAATTTAGATGAACAACAACAAAAAAAGCTAATTCAAGTCCTCTCCAAATACCAGCAAGCTTTTGCATGGGATTATTCTGATATGAAATACATTGATCCACAACTTTGCACACATCACATTTATATTGAAAAGAACACTCGACCTATTCGACAGCCGCAGAGAAGACTGAATCCACATCTCAGGGATATTGTTAAGGAAGAATTACAAAAGTTGTTGGATGTAGATTTTATATATCTTATCTCAGACAGTCGATGGGTTTCCCCATTAGTGATCGTCCCAAAGAAAAATGGGAAATGGCAGATCTGTGTTGACTACAGGGAACTTAACAAAGCCACTCAAAAGGATCATTTCCCCTTACCTTTCATCGATCAGGTCCTGGACATTCTGGCAGGAAAGAAATTATTTTATTTCCTAGATGGTTTTAGTGGCTACAATCAGATCTAGATTTCCCCAGAAGATCAAGATAAAACTACATTCACATTCCCCTGGGGTACCTTTGCATATAGAGTGTTTCCCTTTGGACTTTGTAACACTCCAGCTACATTCCAAAGGGCCATTCTGAGCATATTTAGCGATCTGATCAGTGAAGGGCTGGAAGTCTACATGGATGATTTTACTCCTTATGGAGATGACTTTGATCAAGCACTGAATAATTTGGAGAAGGTATTAGAATGGTGCATCGCTACTAGGTTATGTTTAAGCCACGAAAAATGTCACATGATGATGAAAAAAGGTGTGGTACTAGGGAATTATATTTCTACATATGAAATTAGAATAGATCCAGCAAAAATTGAGGTAATCCTTAATCTACCTACTCCACACACACAAACTGAGGTACATAGTTTTCTTGGTGCTTCAGGATACTATCGCAAATTTATGGAAAATTATGCAAAAATTGTTGCACCTCTACATGATTTGACTGGTAACATAGAATTCCAGTGGTTTGACAAATGTGATGTGGCTTTTGCAGGACTCAAGAAATTGATCTCAGCAGAAATGGTGTTGAGGGGACCAAATTGGAAAATACCATTTCAAATCTCCACCGATGCATCAGACATTGCCATAGGCGTTGTTCTTGGACAAGAAGAATACAAGAAACCCTACGCCATTTATTTTATTAGCAAAAACCTCACTCCATATGAACTTAATTATACAATAACAGAAAAAGAGTTTTTAGTTGTTATACATGCCATCAATAAATTTTGTCATTATATAACAGGCTATCTAGTTATTCTGTATACTGATCATTCTGCTATTAGATATCTAGCTAATAAACCGATTACTAATGGATGGGTCACTCGGTGGTTATTATTATTGCAGGAATTTGACATCACCATCAAAGACCGACCTGGGAAAGAAAACCTTGTCGTAGACTTCCTGTCCCGCATACCCAAAACAAATGACTCCTTAACAATTGAGGATCAGTTTCCAGATGAGCCTCTGTTTTCCGTCACCACAAAACCACCTTGGTACGCCGATGTAGAAAATTATTTGGCAGCAAGAAAATTACCGGCACGTCTCTCTTCAAGGGAAAGAATATTGATCGTCTAGCGTAGTGCACGATTCACTTGGATCAGTGGATATCTCTTCCACACAGGATTTGATCTTCAGATCCGTAGATGCGTACGAGGTGACGAAATCTATGACATACTGAAGGTAGAACATGATGAGCCCTGTGGAGGGCATTTTGCAGACCACAGGACTGGACACAAAATTTTACAAATGGGATATTATTGGCCCTCAATATTCAGAGATACGAAGAAATAGGTCCAGACCTGCAACAGCTGTCAGCAGATGGGGAAACCAGGTCAGGCTGATGAAATTCCCCTGAAAGCACAAATAGTCGCAGAACCATTTGAAAGATGGGCACTAGACTTCATTGGCCCCTTCAATCCAAAGTCAAACTAGAAGGCCTATATTCTCATTGCAACAGATTATCTGACCAAATGGGTAGAGGCAGAAGCTTTACCAAACGCAACAGAAGAAGTAGTCATCAAATTTCTTTTCAAATTATTTGTATGCTATGGACTACCCAGAGAAGTAATCACTTATGGAGGGTCACAATTCACAGGCCATAGAATCACTGCCACCTTGGAAAATTATCATATTAAGCACAAAGTTACTTCTCCATACCACCCACAGGCGAATGGGAAAGTAGAAAGCACCAATAAGACCCTAGAGGCAATCCTGACAAAGACTGTCTCAACAAACTGACATAATTGGGCTACTGAGCTTCCAAATGCCTTGTGGGATTATCGCACAACATGGCATAACACCACTGGATACTCTCCATACCACCTATTCTATGGTAAAGAAACTATCTTCCCAATCGAGTTTGAGATCACGACCCTGAAGATGGCCCAGGAAATCGGAATGGACCTTACAGAAGCACATAAACAATGCCTTCAACGACTCAATGAGTTGGATGAAGCACGCCTGGTTGTTGTGGAGTGCACATCTGTTATTCAGTGACAGAGAGAAACTTGGCATGACAAACATATCAAGAAGAAATCATTCAAGAAAGGGGATTGGGAACTTCTCTATGATTCCAAATTCTAGGACTTTCCTGGAAAATTACAAACGTGGTGGCTAGGACCATATGAAATTAATGAAGTCCATGAGAATGGCACAATCACTTTAAGCACCATCGATGGGTCTGGATCACCCTTTATGTTCAATGGACACCAGTTACAACTTTACTATCAACCACCTTCAAAAGATTCACTCTATAAAGAAGTAAGTAAAGACCCTACCGTGNTCAAAGGACAAGAGGTCTCATCACGAGCCGACTTGTTCACTTAAGTTACAATCTAGTGAGTGGCATTATCATCATCTAGCTACCAAACCAGGATAATGGTCATTTTTTTGGGAAAAGACAATTCAAAGGAAAAAAATAAAAACGAATAAAGATAAGTAATAATTTTTTTTTTTTTTCCCACAAAGAATAGGGGGTCTCATGACAAGACAACCTACCACGATCATAGTATACTAACCTAAGTGACATTCCCACTATGGCTACCACACCAGGGAAATGGCCTTTGACGTTTCTTTTGTCAAAGGACAAGGGGTCTCATCACGAGTTGGCTTGTTCACTTAAGTTACAATATAGTGAGTGGCATTATCATCATCTGGCTACCAAACTAGGATAATGATATTTTTGGGGAAAGACGATTCAAACATTTATTAAGGATATGGGCTCATCTATGGGTTAAAAGTCAACCCTGCCGAGGCTATGGATGCCTGCTGGCAACAGTGGCTCTGCCTGTGGTATGGAAGTTTATCTTAAAAAAACCAAGTTTCTGTGTGTCTCTAGATTTCCTTTACTCAAATAATAAATCTATCATAGCAGTTATACCCAATAACTCAGAAAAGTAACAATATTATGATATGTGGAATTCATCAAACAAAAAAAATGACTGAACAGATTTAATTTATTTCGTTTTATTTATCCATAAGGCATTTTTGAGCATAGGTATAATAAATTCAAAATTTCCACNACCTGCAAACAGTGCCAGGAGTTCTACGATATACAAATTGACCACTGGACTGCCCCAACATGCCCTCTTCTGTGTTACGTGTTTTGCACTCAAAACTTCTGAGACATACAATTTGACCGTTGGGCCCTCACCTCTCTTGGTTATGCCTTATAACCCTATTTTGAATCCCGACCGACCGCTTTCAATAATTATCCATTCCTTAATTTTCCTTCCTTGTCCTCACCACCTTCATACTTCTTTCTAAATATGCAATTAGTAAGCATTAATGCTAACAACTCGTCATGAAAGAATGGTAAAGATTGTCATTAATGAGTGAAACGCTCGAGGAGATCTCCCATTAATACACATTAAACCATGATTTGCGGAGGGTTATATTATCCCTTCTGATTGTTCATCTCAAATAGCATGGAATGTCTTTCACGAGTCGATGGGTTGGCAGGTTCACGGAATCTCCAATCCTTAATTTCTCTTCGCCATACCTGCCACCTTCGCACTTCTAAGTATGCAATTACTGGTCTTTAATGCTAACATCTCATCATGCAATAGTCGTCAAGATTATCATTAATGAGTGAAAGGATCGAGGAGATCTCCCATTCACACGCATTAGACCAAGATTTGCGGAGGGTTATATTATCCCTTCCAACTGTTCATGTCAAACATCGTCTGGAGCAAACGGACATTCTCGTAAACTTATGGCAACAGCTCGAAAGCAGTTTTGTGGAGACAACTGCACATCCAAATCCATATAAGGTCTCATGGTTGCAAAAAGGACACCAAGTAATGGTAAGTAAACAACTGCACATCCAAATCCATATAAGGTCTCATGGTTGCAAAAAGGACACCAAGTAATGGTAAGTAAACAATGCCTTGTTGAATTTAAAATAGGTGGATATAGAGACGAGATTTTGTATGATGTAATTCCCATGGATGTATGTCATGTTTTGTTGGGAATACCATGGTAGTTTGACAAGAATCTCATTCATGATGGGAGAAGGAACACTTACACTTTGGAAAATAATGGCAGGACACATATGTTGCTTCCAATAGAGAAGAAGAAAGTAAAAGAAGAAGCCAGGACAACTGCACATCCAAATCCATATAAGGTCTCATGGTTGCAAAAAGGACACCAAGTAATGGTAAGTAAACAATGCCTTGTTGAATTTAAAATAGGTGGATATAGAGACGATATTTTGTGTGATGTAATTCCCATGGATGTATGTCATGTTTTGTTGGGAATACCATGGTAGTTTGACAAGAATCTCATTCATGATGGGAGAAGGAACACTTACACTTTGGAAAATAATGGCAGGACACATATGTTGCTTCCAATAGAGCAGAAGAAAGTAAAAGAAGAAGCCAGGACAAGCATACTTCTCATGAGTGGGAAGGAACTCCTGAGTGAAGTCAATAAGGAACATGAGATGTAGTTTGTTGTGTTGAGGAAATCCAGAGTTGTCCTTACAAGTACTTCTATGGATGATTTGCCTGAAGAAGTTCAGGAGTTGTTGGAGAATTTTGCTGACATAGTAGTGGATGAGTTTCCTAACTCATTGCCACCCATCAGAAGTATCAACCATCATATTGACTTGATACCAGGAGCAAGTCTGTCGAACAAAGAAGCATACATATTGACACGTCAAGAGAATGAGGAGGTGAAAAGACAAGTCCATGATTTTTTGGACAAGGGTTTGGTCAAAGAAAGCTTGAGTCCATGCAGAGTACCAACTGTGTTAAGTCCAAAGAAAGATGGAGGATGGAGAATGTGTACAGACTCGAGAGCCATAAACAAGATCACCATTAGGTATAGATTTCCTTTACCTAGGATGGATGACTTAATGGATTTATTAAGTGGAGAATTTTTTTTTTCAAAGACAGATTTGAAAAGTGGATATCACCAGATAAGGATGAGAGAAGGCGATGAGTGGAAAATGGCCTTTAAGACAAATGAGGGGTTGTATGAGTGGCTTGTTATGCCATTTGGATTAACAAATGCCCCAAGTGCTTTTATGAGTCTGATGAATGAAGTATTGAAGGATTTCATTGGTAAGTTTGTGATTGTATATCTAGATGATATATTGGTCTTCAATAAAACTGAAGAAGAGCATTTGAGACATTTGAGATTAGTGATGAGGAGACTACAATAGGAGAAGTTGTTGATAAATCTGAAGAAGTCCTCTTTTATGAAGACAAAACTCATTTACTTGGGTTTTGTGATCTCTTCAAATGAACTGAAGATGGATCTAGAGAAGTTTAGATCAATCAAAGAATGGCCATTGCCAAGGAGTATGTTTGAAGTGAGAAGCTTCCATGGATTAGCAAGTTTCTATATGAAGTTTATTAGAAATTTCAGCGGAATTTGTGCACCAATGATGGATACAGTGAAGAAGAGACACAAGTATTTTAAATGGATAGAAGAAGATGAAAAAAGTTTCAATATATTGAAGGGGAAGATAACAGAACAACCAATTCTGGTCTTGCCAAATTTTGGGAATACATTTCAAGTAAGGTGTGATGCGAGTGGAGTTGCAATTGGGGCAGTCTTGAGCCAAGATAATAGGCATGTTGCATATTTCAGTGAGAAGTTGAATGAGACTAAGGGAAAGTAATCCACATATGATAAAGAGTTTTATGCCATAATTCAAGCCTTGAAGAAATGGAGGCACTGCCTTGTTCCAAAGGAATTTGTCTTGTATAGCGATAACCAAGATTTACAATTTATAACTAGACAAGAAAAGTTAAACTAGAGACATGCTAAGTGGATTGAATTTATGAAAAATTTCACTTTTGTCATTAAACATATTTCTGGTAATGCTAACAAAGTTGTTGATGCATTGAGTAGGAGATGTCTGATTCTGCAGGAATTTCAGGTCAATACCTTAGGGTTTGAACACCTTAAGGGAATGCATTGTAATGATCCAAATTTCAAGGAAGCATGTGAAGCATGTGAAAATCCTGTGCTCAGAGATAGAAATCAGTGGATAGAATATATGATTCAAGATGGATTGATGTTTAAAGGTTTCCAATTGTGCATACCCATGTGTTCAATGAGAGAAAAATTGTTGAAAGAGAAACATAGTGGAGGCCTAGCAGGACATTTTGGCCATGACAAGACATTTGAATAGTTGAATGGTTCATAATATTGGCTAGGTATGAGAGCAAAGGTGAAGAGGTTTGTGAACAAATGTAATATTTTCCATTATGCAAAAGGAAAGAAATAGAACACTGGATTGTACCAGCCAGTGCCTATTCCAGATAGGCCTTGGGATGCAATAAGCAAGGATTTTGTGTTGGGATTTCCACAGACACAAAGAGGAAGTGATTCCATATTTGTGGTAGTTGATAGATTTTTAAAGAAGGCACACTTTATCCCATGCTAGAAGACCAGTGATGCAATACATGTTGCAAATTTATTTTTCAAACAAGTTGTGAGACTTCATGGATTGCCCAAAAGTATTGTCTCAGACGGAGACACTAAATTTGTTGGTCATTTCTGGAGAACATCATGGAAGAAGTTGGGAACATAACTTACTTGTAGTTCATCCTATCACCCTCAAACAGATGGACAAATGGAGGTGGTAAATTGAAGCTTAGGAAATTTGTTGAGAATTTTGGTCACCCAACATCATAGCCAGTGGTATCAAATTCTATCACAAGCAGAGTTTGCATATAATAACTCACCAAACAGAAGTACATGGAAAAGCCCATTCTAGATAGTGTATGGGTTGATTCCAAGAGGGGTATCAGAATTGAGAGACAAGGAGCAGAGTGAATTCAGAAGCATTGGAGCACAAGACTTTGCTACAGAGATGCAGAAGCTTCATAACCAGATCAAGGAGAAGTTTCAGAACATCAATGCAGAGTATAAACGTAGAGTTGATCAACACAGAAGAGAACTTCAATTTAAAGTAGGAGATCAAGTTTTAGAACACTTGAAGAAGTAAAGGTTCCCAAGAGGGACATATAACAAGTTGAAGTTGAAGAAGATTGAACCATGCAAGATCCTAAGAAAATTTGGTAACAATGCTTATGAGATAGAGCTGCCAAAGGATGTGGGAATATCACCCATATTCAATATTTCAGAC
>JZKD02S1695889.1:157354-169421 GCA_000966675.3 Picea glauca | reverse complement strand
ATATTGTTATTGATCACTACTACGGGCCAAAAAGAATAGTTGGTGTTTTGGAGGGAATATGGTTTCATTCCATCCATTGTTATGCTGAGTCATAGACTTCGTACTTTATCCTTGAATTTTTCTGGCCATGTATCCTCTATATGCTTCATGGCTATTGAATTTTTCTGTGTGAGGCATGCCATCCCTATAACATAGATAATTCTTTACAACAAAAGAGCCTTTGAATCCTTGGGATTATAAGCATGTGCCTCAATATATTATGAGGAGGACCATGCAATTTACCATTTTTAGTTTATTTATGGTACCTGTCATGCCCACATTTCAGACATATCTCTTTGTCTTCATATTCTCCTCTATATAGAATACAATCATTCAGACATGCATGATATGATTTATACTCAACACCCAACATTTTCAACAACTTATTTGCCTCTTCGCAACTATTGGGAAAAACATTATCACTAGGAATAAACTTATCTCTAAATATCCTGTAGTCAGTGGGCAATAGAAATGTGTAAGGTCATTTAACGTTTATAAAAGCAACCATTTCTAATGTTGATTGTGTGACAAGATTTCTTAAAATTAATATAAGGAACTTTTTGGTCAAATACCTCAATATTGTCGAGAAACATGCGTTTGACATGCTAAAATTTTCTTTCATGGTGTATGGTAACATTGTTGTCCGAAGTTGGGTAGACTTTAACCGGGCACTAGGTCCAAAGAGAGGGGTGGTGGAACAAAATTTTAGGCTTTCAAAAATGGTATCATTGATATGAGCATCATCCCCTAGCTCATCATTCTGGAATGCGTCTAACAACATTGCCGCCATGGCATTCGTATCCCATAATTAATCATCCATACCAACCTCTTTTTTATTTTCTCCATTGCCAACTTCTAAAGAACTACTAGTATTGTTGTAGTCATTCCCAATTGGTGAATATGGACATAGTGGGAATTGAAAAGGTGGTTGATTCAACCATTCTTGGTATGCTTCCTCTCCGATTTGTGCTCTCATTGTAGCCTTCTCTCGGGTTGACATTGTTGTAGGGTGCAACGGAAGATGGTATGTAGGTCGCTCATCATCATAAGAATCCTAATTTAAAAAATATTGAACATTAATACATCAATTATATTAGCAAGCACAATGCAATAATCTGTTTGTTCAAATTATATTATACCAAACAATTATTGCCATCGTCGATCAAGGATTGTGTCTGGAAGATGGAATGTCACAATTGGTAGGGTAAAGCGGATGTCCATTTTCATCTATCAACTGCTTGCGGTATGTTTCTCCTAATAAGACCTTCCAACGTTTTTAAACCAGTACTGGAATATTTTATGCATCTGAACTCGATTTTGAATCGGGATCCTGTAAATTTGGATACATTATTATTCATATTGACATGGATAAAAACAAATTCAATGAGATAATCAAAACATAAATAAAATAAGTTAAACTTATTGGAGATTGAAAGGGAGAACTCCGCGATGGACTTTGAGCAATATGGAATGGGTTGGAATTTGAAGAATTGACCATTTGATCATATAATAAAGTTTCATCACTGCATTTTAGCAAAATTAACAATAAATTTTCCTATACATATCTAAAATAAATTTTGAGGACCATACCACAATCTGAGTTTGAATATAGTTTTGAACCCATTTTTTAATAATAAGGCGACATAAAACGTAAAATGTATACTGAAGTATTGCAAGTCATGTGAATTCATCCTAAAAGATAATTTGAGATGAATATACTATTTTATGTGAAAATAAAAGTTCAAATAATTTATTTTTTTTGTAAGTGAGTGTAATAAGCTGTATTATTGTAGAATAGATTATGATACAAAAAAGGGGGGCCTCCTGGCATGCCTAGTAGGAAACTAGACGAGGGGTTCCCAATTTGCGCTTACTGAAATGTACGAGGAGTGGGACTGGTCTTCCACCAGGAGAAACCATGCCAGTCCCCCCATAACCATTTTGAAAAGGAAAAGAAACATAAACATAAAAAAAACAGACGTAGAGACTACCCACTAGACCTGGGGGCTAGTGGACGAACTAACCATTCAACTAACTATTCACTCGTCCAGGACAATGATGTGTTTCTTCCCATCATCTGCCTAGTTCTTGTTATCCTCCTTCTGGGAGATCGTGCAAGTCTTCTGAATGTGGGATGGCACGCCATGTCCATCTGCTGGTGTGAAGTCCATGTGATGGGCATAGCATAGATAGAGGTGAAATTGAGCAGCTAACCACTCCATCTTGGACTTCTGATCCTTCTCGACCTCAACTAGCAGTTTGGTAATAGTTTCCAGGCTACTGAGGTGACTTAGGATTTTGTCCAACATTTTCTTGTGATCCGTGTTGTCCTCCCACCTGGCTTCTTCCATTTCTGAACTCACTTTGTCTATCATCATCTTAGTTAGACACGCCATCTCCACTATTTTATGGTAGAGGGTTTCCCTGGGCTGCGTGGCCCCCGAATCAGTTACCCAGTCCACTTCCTGTTCCAGTGCATCCCAAGCTTTACCTTTGCATTTTTCTTTGATTTCATTTTCCCACCAGGTGATGACCGCTTTTCCTTTTAGTGAAACCAGATTTTGGAAGGTGCCCTCTGCATATTTTTCCACTTGCTCCATTCTTGACACTCGTCGTGGACTATTCGAAACATCCTTTCCAAGGTGATTCCTCTTCCTGTGCATGCGCTTCAGTCTCACCATCTCGTTTGGTCTATCACAAGTCCTTTGTTGGCTACTCAACCTATGCCTCACTTCAAAGGGATTCTTCCTTTCCCTGCAGTTTCTCTCCTTCTGTTTGTGGTTACTCCTGCTATGATATTGTCCTTACAATCATGGCTTGTCCGGAGTGGTGATCCATCCCTTCCTTTTTCCCAATGGTGGCGCGTATGATCATAATGTATTGGCATMTATCCCTATGCAGATCCTTGTCTTTGCTCGCTTGAGATCCTATTGTTCTTATCTTCATACATGTACTTTGGCCTGGAGGATMGATTCTGAACTATGTCACTCCCTCATGACTTACATCACTTGTTGCATGYGATTTGTTGTCTGTACTTTCCCACGTGCTTTCCTTGCAATTTTTTCTGTCGCCAGGGTCTTACTGTCGTACCCCCACSAATTGTTTATGCTAATCTTGCATGGTCATTGGTGATGAAGTGTTCAAYAGTCATATCCTTCTTGTGTCCTTCTTGCCTGCCGCCAGACCTTCGCTTCCCTTCTCGATGTGACCTTCCTTGCTTAACCTGCCTTCACAATCTTTTGTTGCTAGTTGGATGCAGTCTATTTTGAGTTGTTCATTCGGGAGACTAAGCAAGGTAGTGTCTAGTTCTGAACTATCTTTGTCGACCCCCTCTTTGGCTAGTCTGTTCGCCAAGCCATTCGCTGACCTGTTGAACCAACACAACTCCACTGTGTTCGGAGTTTTTATATGCTCCTATATTTTATGTAGGGAGAGATCCAGGCGCCAGTGTCTCTGAACCTTTCCCACTCTAGTATTTTTCTGGAGTCGCTTCACTGTGTTGATGACTAGGGTGGAGTCGCCTTCCATGATAGTGTTTTTCATCCTTCATGCCTTAGGATTTCAAGGCCAAGCTCCAAGGCTCCAAATTCTACTATGTTGTTGGTGGAGTTTCCCATACTCCCAGCATACATCTGGATGATGTTACCACTACTATCTCTAATCACCCCTCCCATCCCTGCCACTCTTGGGTTTCCTTTTGCCACCCCGTCAAAATTTAATTCAAGGAATCCTAACAGAGGGGGGGTCTAGTTGTGGTCTCCTAGTTGGAGTTGTGGATCCCACCCTATTGTTGTGTTGTTGCGCCCTTCTTTTAGGTGAAAAACCTCTAGGATGTGGGAGTCATGATCTGTGAGTTGCGTTGTTTCCTTCTTGCAGTTGCGGCTCTACAGCGTTTCTCGTATTTGGGAGATAATTACATCCTTGAGCTTTCCTTCCAGTATGATTTCATTCATGAAGATGCGTCGATTCCTCTCCTTCCATATTTCCCATATGATCATCCCCAACTTTAAGTTCCAGTAGAGGTTCACCTTTTCATTTTCGCTATAGCTCTCTTTCCAATTGTTGATGGTTGCACTGATGTTGCCCCATATTCTACTGGACTAGTGGTAGATTCTTGTCACCCAATCCCATAGCTCTGTTGTGTAACTGCACTCATCGAGGAGGTGATTGGTTGTTTCCTCCTTATCTTGACATAGGTGGCAATGAGAAGGGCCTATATAACCCCTTTTCCTGAGGTTTTCCTAGGTTAGAATTCGGTTGTGGAGAACTAACCATTTGAACATTTTGATTTTTGGCCATTAGGGGTTGCTCCAGATCTTTCCCCAATGTTGTGTTGGGTCCTCTTGATCCTGGTCTATGATGTAAAACCGTGCTTCTTTTAAGTTGAATTCCCCACCATTTTCCCTACCTGACCTTAATTGGTCCTCATCCTCTGATATTGCTATTTTCCTTTTCCCAAATTCCTCTTCCACCTCTTCTGCTAGAATTGCGATACGATCTTTATTTGGTGGATTGAGTTTGTCCCAGGTCCTCCATCTGTTGCTATCATTTCTTGGCTTTTAGTAGTGAGGGATTGTTGTTTTAACTTGCGCAGTCATTTCCTGTTGTAGCTCCTCCCTGTTTGGATTTTCCATTATGGGTTTCTGTTTCCACGCATCCTCCCAGAATTTGGCAGTTTGACCATTTCTGACTTCCTAGAAGCTATGTTTATGAATCCAATTTATGTTTTCACCAGGAGAGATTCCAGATGTCTAATCCCTCCCCTATACCCATGAGTCAAATTCAGCCTTGATCATTGATGTTCGGGGCATACTTGGCCTTCCAGAGGTTTTTCAATGGTACTGATTTGTCCTTTACCCATATCCACCAGAGTTTTGCCCCATAGGCTTCGTTGGTTACCTGTGGATCTTGTAACCCCAAGCCTCCTTTTCCTTTTGGCCGAAAACCCTTCTCCCATGCTACCAGGGCCCATTTATTTTTATTTTCATCACCTCACCATAGGAAATCTATTTGAATGGCTCTTATCTTTTGTAGTATTCCTTTGGGAGAAGGGAACACTGACATCATATACGCCAGAATTGCTTGTAGGACCGCTTTGGTGAGGATAAGCCTCCATGCCAGGTTGAGAGCTCTGTAAGTCCATTTTTTTACCCTCTCCTATAGTTTGTTGATCACTCCTTCCCACATTTCCATTTTGCAAGCTCGGTCTGTCAAGGGGATTCCCAAGTATTTCGTTGGGAGAGTTTTGTGTTCAAACCCCAAAATATTGGCTAGGTTCCTTTGGATTGCAGGATTAGTGTTGAAGAAATATATCATGTATTTTGAGAGGTTGATCTCTGCCCCTGAAGCTTCCCCAAATTCTTATAATATTCTTTTATAGGTTTTTTCTTCCTTGAACGTGGGTGTGCCATGGAGTAGGGTGTCATCAACAAACTGTTGGTATGTGTAGGTTGGAAAGTCTTCAAAGGGTTTGATTCCTTTTAGTTCACCCGTTGCAGTTGCACTTTTTATGCTTTTGATGATCCCTTCCATCATTAGAATGAACAGGAAGGGGGACAGTGGGTCTCCTTGTCTAATGCCTCTCAAAGGCCAGAAAGGTTTTGTCAGGGCTCCATTAATTAGGAGTGAGTAGCTTGTTGTTGAGACTAGATTGACAATCCAGTTGATCCAGTGTTTTTCAAACCTAAAGGATTCCAGTGTTTTGGCCATATAGTGCCAACGAATCTTGTCATAAGCCTTCGCCAGGTCAAGTTGGATTATCATCCCCCCTCTCTGGATTTTTAGCATGTGTATAATTTCATGGGCATGGATGATGTTATCCACTATTTTTCTTCCTTCTACAAAACCCGCCCGCTCCTGTGAAATTAGTGTGGTTAGGAGTGGTTTCAGTCTATTGGCTATGACTTTGGATATAATATTGTAAACAACATTGCATAAAGCTATCGGCCTGTAGCGATCTGGGGTCCTTACTTCATTTTCTTTTGGGATTAGAGTGATCATTGTGGCATTTAACTCTTTCAGGATGGAGGCCAAACGTCTGGAGTCTTCCACCACCCCATAAACATCATATTTAACCACTTCCAACAGGCTTTGAAAAATTCCACTGTGAAGCCATCTGGGCCTGGGGCCTTTCCATTGGGCATTTCCTAGACCACTTGGTTGATTTCCTCCTTTGTTTAGGGTTTGTTTAGATTGACATTTTGTTCCTCTGTGACTAGCCTAGGGATGTGTTGGGTTATCCTTTGTATGGCCTCAGTTCTGTCTTGGTTGGGTTCTTGGGCTATCCCCTAGAAGTGAT
Source organism: Picea glauca (assembly GCA_000966675.3). Lineage (NCBI taxonomy): Eukaryota > Viridiplantae > Streptophyta > Pinopsida > Pinales > Pinaceae > Picea > Picea glauca. The sequence goes on along the minus strand of JZKD02S1695889.1, from coordinate 163,084 downwards.
TGACCAGTGTATGTTCAATTTCTTTGTGGGATTCTCTTTCGATCCCATCCTGATCCGTAATTTTCAAGATTTTGTTGTGGGTTCTTCTTGCAATGGTGGTTCTATGAAAAACATTGGTATTCTGCTCCCCTTCCTTTAGCCACCTGATTCTATACTTCTGGCGCCAGAGATTTTATTCCTGCTAGCATATTGCTTCCTATTTCTGGGTCATTTGGATCTCTTCTCTTTTATGATCCTCCATGTAACCCTCATTCTATCCTCGATATTTTTATTTTCTTGGTTTATGTTCCCAAATATTTCATTGTTCCACTCTTTGAGTTTGTGTTTGATGTACTTCAGTCTCTTATAAAGTTTGAACATCCTTGTCCCTTGATCCAGTAATTCCTCCCACCACCATTGGTTGATGTGCTCCTTGAAGGTGGGATGTTCGAACCAAAATTTCTCAAATCTAAAAGGTCTATTCTTCGGAGTGGTTTGGAAGTTTTCTTCCAATTGGACTGGCCAATGGTCTGAACCCCCCCATGGAAGGATGTTGCAGTTTAAGGTTAGTCCCTATAGAATGATGGATTCTAACACCAGGAATCTATCTAGCCTTGTAGCTACTTGGTAGTGATTACTTCATTTGTTATTCCAGGTGAACTGGCCATTGTTGGTTCTGATGTCTACCATCTCCATTATCTCAATGAAATATGAGAATTCCTCTACATCTCTATCCAGTCTCCTGGTGCCCCCATTTTTCTCCGCAAGTGTCATGATTATGTTGAAGTCCCCTGCCAAGATCCATTGTAGGTTGCACAATTTGGCCTTTAGATTTTCTAGGTCTTCAAGCATTCTCCTTTTTTCTTCCAACCTATGGGGACCATACACATTGGTGCATAGAATCGCCTCGGTGTTACCTATAATTTGCATGTTAACCAAGAGTGTGTGTCTCGTAGCTTCAAATTCTAGTAGGTTCAATGAATGTGGGTTCCATAAGGTGAGTATATCGCCTACCATCTGTTGGCCTTCGACAACCAACATTTGGTACTTGCTCCATTGTTTTTTACTGATTGTTTCCATTCTGTCTACTGTGCATTTTGTCTCTTGAATGAAACAGAGGTCAGGTTGTTCCTTCCTAGGTCTATTTTTAAGGGTCCTTTTCTTTCGTGGGTTGTTTAGGCCTCTTATATTCCATGCTATAATCTTCATTTAAACATGTGGGGGGGATTTGGGAAAGATTTTTTTGATCTTACCTGAATTTATCAGCAGGGCTCATAGTTCTTGTAGGGCTACGTTGTTTGATTTCCTACCTTTCTTATGCCTCGTCTTCTTGGGTGAATGATGTGGGTTTCCCTCGCCTTCTTTGATTCCTAGGTGTCCTATTTCTCCATGCGTATGCTTGATCCCTCTGGATTTTTCTTCCTCCCTTAGAAGGAATGGGTATTGGATATGATCTAGTTGTTCCGCTGGCACATTGTCTACTCCCTTCTTTTTACATTGCTCCAATATGTTCGGGAAATTTATTTCTTCCCTTTCCACAATGTCTCTGAGATCAGGGTCTTTCATGCCTACCTTGCTTTGTGTCATCTCTGAATCTCCTCCTGCCTCCTGCATTGGGGTGTTGGTGTCTTTGGTTCTTCCTTCCATAGGACTTGCGCTATCTCCTTGTTCTCTCTTATTGCCTGGAATATCAGTGTTCTCCTGAGTTGCTTGTTCCCTAAATACTCTAGATTTTGCCTTTTCCTTTCCTCCTTCTTCCCCTTGGTTACACTTTTCCCATCCTTCTGGTCTATTCCTGGCTTCTGGGTTTCTTTATGTTGGAACTTTGCTTGGTTTCTTGTTTTCTTTGTTTTTGTGGCTCGGTTTTACAAACCCATCCTCATCCTGCAGTGCTTTGGTGTTTTTCATTTCTTGTTTTTTATTGAGCGGAAATTCTCTGATTAAGTGTCCATGTTCATAGAATCTTCTGCATTTGAATGGGATATTCTCATAATCGATGCTTTGTATCCATTCCTCATCCCTGAATTCCATGCTTATGGCTTCCGGGAGTGCCCATGACACATCCATCTCTATGCAGATCCTTGCATAGGATGTATATCTCCCTTTTAGGGTTTCTTCTAATGTCTTAACATATTGCATCAGATCCCACACACAGTTGACCCTCTGCCTTTTTTATTTTTCTTTTTTTAAACGGTTTCTGATTTGACATTTTTTTTAAAAACGTTTTCCGCTTTTCCGGTGCACCTTTTCTACATAAATGCACCGATGCATTTATGTATAAGGAACACACTGATTAAGCTAATTTAAAAATAAAAAAGAAAAAATATGGTGTATAAAAAAAAATATCGTCAATGTTCTCATTTAAACAACACAGAAAATGATGTCACATAATTCTTTTATTTTTAAAATTTTTCTTCTCATCGGTGTGTAATTTTTCTATTGTGTTTTTTTATGAATGTTTAATTTTTTTGCTATGATTTTGTTTTCTACTATAGTCGTTGTGATGTCTTCTATATATATTGCACTATTTTAATTCAAAATATTTTAAAAAAGAAATTAAATTGTTCAGTGTGTGTTGGTGTATGGAATTCACCGGGGCGTTTTATGTAATAAACACACCGGTGCTTTGAATATAAAAAGTGCACTGGATACAACGATTTTTCTTTCGCTGACAATTATGTGATCTACTTATAAAATATATTATAATAATTTTTTTTATTGAATGGTACATGTTTTATATTGATAAAAATATGAGTGAGAAGAGTTCAAATAAGAAAAGTTATGGTCGACACAATGATGACACATCCGAAAAAACAAAAAAGGCAGGTTCTTTGTAAATTCTATACAAAATTAACATGGTTGAATTATATGTAAGTTTAACTAATATGTATTGGTTAGTTTGTGTCATGCAGAGCCACAAAATGAGGAATATCGATAACATTATTTATGATCTAAGTGCAGAAGAGCGTAAAAGCTTGATGGCAAATTGCAGAGGGATAAATCACGTGAATGAAAAAATAATATTCAATATGATTTATTTTTTGAATTTTCATTAATAATATACTTAGGAATATTAGATGACATGTTTCAAACAATCTATTAATTCACAATGTTCTATAGGCACCAATAACGAGGGAACAAAATGTTATCATAACAAAACAAAACAAATTAATATAGAAGATGTAAATGATGATGAATTGGTCCTTAGCTCATTTGGAGTGGTGTTGGAGATTAATCAAGGGGGGGGGGGCGCTTTTACAGAACTATGAGGAAAATAGTGGAACAAACTATAGACGTACTTTCCAATTACAATATAGAAATCAATCCAATGATTCCAAGAACCAGGTTATATTTAAACTACATGAAGCATTTCCAGAGCAATGGTCGATGAGACCTGCCAGACTTGCAATAACAAAAACATACAACAACAATAAAAGAATCATTCAAAAAGCAATACTCCTAGAAACACTTTTTTAGAATATATATATATATATATATATATATATATATATATATATATATTACAAAGTATTCATTTATTAATACATCAATTTTTTGATATTTAGTTTTCATATATCAATATAAAAATACTTATTGTCATGTTATTTTTTCAGGAAAATTATGAAAATCCTAGAGGACCATAGAGCTAATATCTGAAACATGTTAGTAGGAATGTACAAAAAAGTGTACAAGGAGATGGTCAAAGAATTGGACATAATTGCATCGCAGGAGGAGCTATCTCAACAACAACGTGCTTCAAATGTATGTAATCATTGAATTTTTCTATTCGGTACAAATGATTAATTATACATTAAATATTAATTTTCAAATATTCTCTTACATAAAAGAAAACAAAATGGAACTTATTTTGCACATAAAATTGGACGATAAGGAAGAAAAGTATTGATAGCAATGTTTGTGAGTAATTTTTATTTCCTTATAACAAATTAAGGATTTTTTTGGTTTGTATGTTTTACGTTGTTTTACATCAACCATCATTGAATGTGTTCAAACAGGTGCTAACATACAAAGAAGAGCCATCAAAAAAATTGATTGTCATTGGGTTAATTAAGGGTTGTGAGTATATGGTGGCATATCAAAAATTAATTATTGAATTTGTAAGTATAATCTATGTTGCTTTACTTCCATCATTTTATAATTAATGAAACAAAAATAATACTTTATATTAAATCTATGATTTATTATGGGGTATAAAACTTGCAGGAAACAAAGTATGTAACTGAGCCAATAGAAGAGTTGTTGAAACAAGGCATGAGATTTGATTTTGGACAAATGTGTATGATTCATGAGTCACTTCTTTCTTTGGAGGTACATTGCTTTTCAATTTACATTCATGCATATTATTTATTTCAATTTTAATTATTCTCACCAATGTAGATAGACTCATTACAGTTTATTTTTATGATTGTATATAGAACTTCAAGAAGAACAAAATAATCAATACAATCAACCAAACATTCAGCAAAATAACTCAAGGCATGGAAGTAGCTCGAGCACTAACAACAGTTCCAATGAAGAATGATGACCAATATATTTGGATATCAATGCAAAATTGTATTATTTTGAAATAATTGTCTGTGAAAATCAGACATTTTTGTTTAATGTAATGGACATAGTGTCTCAATTGAAATACAAGGGATTACTCATAAGTGTCCCATTTTGTATGACAAAGACCCTCTTATTCATATAAAAAAAATGTTTTAATTTATTCTATTGTGTTGTCCAATGTCACTGTGAAATGTTACATCGCTGATTAAATATATGGACCACTAAATATTATAATGAAGAGTTGCAAATTTTGATGATATAACATATTAATCCAAACACAATATCCAAATTCACTAATCAAAATATAAGATATATGTAAATTTTTTGATAAATAATGGAATTAAAAAATAACAATAATTGCACTATCATAGGTTGATGTTTCTTGGTGTATTTTAATTATTAATCCCATCGTTGTGTTTAATATTAAAACTCACCAGTTCCTTTCATATTTAAATCGTAGCAGTGCTTTTATGTAATCAATTAGCACGGGTTTCAATATTAATTTAATACCACAAAATTATATTAAAAATTGGCCATCGGTGCGTTAATCTTATATGAAGCACCGGTGCGTATGTGTTTTTGATACGCACTGGAACTATTGTGTTATTGACAAGCATCGGGGCTTGTTTGTTACTAAAAAGCACATGTGCTTTCTAGTTTTAATGCACCAAGGCATTTTTCCATGTAATGCACCGATGCATATTATTTGATACAACATTGGTGCCTTCTTATTAATAACGCACTAGTGCTTTCTATGCAGAAATCCCCGATGCTTAATTATTTTTAACTCTCATGGTGTGTTTTGATGGTAATGCCCTAGTGCTTACATGACAAACTCCCCAGTGCTTATACGACAAACTCCCTGGTGCTTAAATATTTTACTGCCCCAGTGCTTCCATATTTTACGGCCTTGGTGCTTGAAGTTAAGTGTACAACACCAATGTTGTATGTGTATGTATGCATCGATTCTTGTGCATTATACAAACACATCAATTTGTAAACATCCACTAACACTTCCAACTACCCATATTTTTTTAGTTATAATCAACTTCCATTATAGTATCTGGTGATACTGAGAGGGGGGTGAATCAGTATCAAGTACAATTTAAAAACCTTTTTCAACTTATACTTAAACCATTCAATTATATCCAATGAGCAATAAACAATAGTATAAGAGTTACA
>JZKD02S1695889.1:138010-150389 GCA_000966675.3 Picea glauca | reverse complement strand
AGGACTGGTCACAAACCCTATCTTCCATAGAGTGTATCTCCATAATTATAGCGAATCAAGAGCTGAAATTTTTACCAAAGGTACCTTGATATGTCTTCTCAATACCATAGAAATTTCACCATCTGAATCATTCTATAAAACAAGTTATAGAAAAAATGGTAAGATGACCTAAAAATAACATACCTTAGAACACATCACCAAAAGACTTCATCCTCCCTTGAAATTCGGCCTTCTTTTCTTCTTATTACCTCTGAAATTCGATTTTTATCAAATGAATGTATAATGATGTTTATTTATACCATTTATGTCACTTCCTTTTAACATTAGGGCCGACCTAACACTTTCTTATTTTGTAATTATATTGTTTAATTATTTCCAGGGCCTACATGTACTTCCTTGTTCAATTCACTTTGTCATCTTCAAAAATTCATTTCTCCTCAACCATGAGGATCCACATGACGTGCCACATACCACTGGAAACAACATGATGTATACTATCCATTCATGGGTGTTGTATATGCATGTGCATTGTCCTTCATGTCCAAATACCTTCATCAATCTTGTGGTCCAAAACCCATGACTAGGGTTGACATCAATGAAAACAACCAATCTTCCAACAATATCCACAAAAACAACTGCTATCGATAACAAATGTTGTTGCGGATTTTTTTTTTTTAATTTTTTCCAATTTTGTAACACTAGAAACCTCCACTATAACCTCCTCTAAAAGGTCTTTTCCTTGTAGTAGGATGTTGACTCTGACTCCCATACTAAGAAAATGTAGTTCTACTACTCTGGTGCATTTTTTGAGTCTGTTGCGTTAGTGACCTATATGGTGGTCTCTAATTCATTTTCTAAAGTCTCTATGTACCCATCACATGTCTTCTTGATGCATCCATGTATCCTTCTATTGGCTTTGATGCACTAACTAATTGAACCATGTATTTTTCCACATAAAACTAAAGGCCCAAATGATCTCAATTGACCACTCCCTATGAGTTCATCCTCATCTATAATATCCCTTTATACCACCTCATGAAAAGTGTGGGGCATCAATATTCTAACTTTTGATATGATATTATAGTTCAATCCATAAACAAATTTATTAACTCATAGCTTCTCTATGTTCAAGTGGAGTGTATATCTCAACAAATACATGAATCTTGCCTCATACTCTAGTACTAACCTATTTTTTTGTCTCAATTATATAAACCTGTTTAACTATCTCTCAATGAACTCCTATGAGAGGTGACATTCCTTGAAACGCTCAAACAATTCCCAAGTGATTTCAGATACATCCATCCCCAACTGCGATAATTAAATTGTCCACCAAAGAAAAGAACTTCATTTTAACAAGAAGATACTCATACACACTTTAAGATTATAAGTATAATCTCTTAGTGTGAAGCACATCACCATGTAGTCTAACTAGGCTTCAACTTCCTATCCATAAGTGGAGCCCCAAAATTTTGGAAATTTACTTTTTCCAATTCTCTGTAAACATTAGCACTCTGAAGATATTTTCATCCCTTTGCATGCAGTAAAATACATCCTTATTTCCTATATATCTTATTAATTGGGGCATTCAACATTCTTTGAAAACAATGCATCATAGTTATTACTTCTCTAACATGCACATGTCCTTATTGTGGGACATGTTCCTCTATGCTTGGCAGAGAATGGTAAGGTGTAGGCTATGGTGGAGGGCATGCACCCCAACCTCTAGCTTCCCTACCTCTTCTTCATCTTATGTACATGTATAAACTAGCATGAGGAAACAACTAAAATTAACTAATTTGATTTTCAAATATTTTAATTAGATTAAAAACATTTAATGCATAGAAGTAAGAAAATGGGTCAAAGGCCCTAGTATGTTGAAAAATGCTCTGATTTCATATGTAACATCCCTCCTAGTGTTAACCTATCAATTTAAATTATTGCACAACATGTTCAATAAAATTAAATTTATATGTATACATGTTTCTAATAAACCTTGCAAAATGCATAAGGTTGCGTAAATTATGTAACGGTTATAAAAGTAAGACCAATAAGAATAAACATACACACACACACACATACACACACACACACACACACACACACACACACACACACACACGACTTTCTATTCTTGAAATTTTCCTTTTCCCATTAATATTTTCCAATCCAAAATTTAGGGATAGTCATGTAGATATTTACAATTGTCTATTCTTAGAAGGTGGAATCTATAACAAAGACGGAAAATTTTCGAGTGGCAATCAATGCTAATTCATTGTATTAGGCATGTTGATATGAGAAATATGGATCCATCATTGGTCTCAACACCTCATATTTGTATTGTTGGTTTTATTAATATATCACCTTAGTTATGTCATATTCGACATTTTGCAAGCTTCCATGTGTTTTTTTGTTACAATTACTCCTATTATTTATGCTCCATTTTTTATATTCCTATATATATATATAAGTCTTTTTTTCATGTTCCTATATGTATAAAATCCTTTTGTGAGAATTATATTTATCTTTATTAAATTCCATGAAAACCAAAACAAAAACACATAAAATACATACATGTTTGATGCAATCATGTTATTATTAGATCCAAATGGATGAAAGTTTCTAAATGTAACATCTCGCTCTTGCGCTCACCTGATGTGACTTATTCTTTGAGGACACTTGCGTGAAAGTGATCCGGTTCATTATATGATTGACTGCTTCGCTTATGGATTCAGATAATGAGATTGTGGATTATGATGTTATGTTATGTTATTTATGTATAGACATGTGCTATTGTCTGGTTTCTCCTGAGTGTGTAGGAATATTGATAGATAGAGGATGTCGATGGCATTGGTGGACCTCCTTCCACTCCAGATCGAGTTAGGGAGTGGACTATATATGGTTTGGGTATTTTTGTTTATGCATATGTGACATGTGTTCGGGTATATCATGATGATGTTTATGGATAGCCGACATGTTTCGTTGATGGATGCAGGCTGATGATTGCTTGTTAATCAGAATCACATTAGGAGTAAAGGGGTCATGCATGACAACCAAATATATTGAGGGATAGGTGTGGMAACAACCCTGCCACAGCCTACTAGCACTTTCGTCGTGGCTCGAACTATAGGTTAACGATTAGCAAGTTTGAGAKATCCACGATGTCGTGAGGGAAGACTGAGACAATCGCTCATGAATATTATAAGGGGCGTGCAATAAAKAAGGGTCCTTATTYCTTAGAGGCCCTTAATCTCCCACAAGGTCGCCTGATGGAGTATTAACTCCAAGGGTTGCACGTCTACCAAAATCAATCAAAAGGTGAGTGRCACCCTTGGAGCACGTAGTGCATCTTGAAGGGCATGTCGCATAAATGAAACATGAATAAAGGAAAGYGGCACCCTTGGAGCACATAGTGCGTCTTGAAGGGCATGTTGCGGTTTGTAAACATAGGTGAGTCAATGAACCTAGGTGCCTAGAAAACAATATCTTACTTTGACTTGGTAAAACTTAAAATAATTATGTATGAGTAAAGTTTATTAATTATACGTTTTCCCTTAAAACAAATTCTAATCCTAGTTTAAATTAAAGCCTAGGTCTAAATAGGATGGAGGACAAAAAAAAATATTTAATTAATCCATTAATAAAGGTGTGATCCCAGAACTTTTCATTGAGTGACTTATAAAGAATTACATTAAATGATCATAAATTAAAGTGCACCATTAAAGAAGGAAACGTTCAATAATGAAGAGACATAAGCATCAAATCTGAATACAAAAAACTTGATAATGGAGTTCATCCCTGGTGGACTACATTTCTCGGTCCTTCTCTCAAATGGGTAGGCCTTTTATTAACTTAGCAAAAGAATTTGGAAAAGTATATAAGTATACGTCATTCTGAAATCAAGCTGTAGAATTTTTGCTCAGATCTGAAAATAGATAGCACCAATGAATTAGTGGTGTCGAATTACCCAAAAATGACTGTCTCCACGCCTCAATCCAACACTGGCACTCCTAGGCCCAAGAGAAACTCGGTCTCAGTTTCTGTGCCCTACAACCTGCAATAAATGTTGAATAATTGTCTCCAAACTTGTTCTGATCCATACCCACGCACGCCCTCCTTCCATCACTGGGTGGGTTCATGTTTTAAATAAATAATATGGAGTTGTAAACAATGTGAGGTCGTTGGCCTATTGGTTACAAAGCATATATTAAGGCATGTATAAAGGGGGAGGTCTCGGGGTCGAGCCCGTGGGCCTCCCCTTTTGGCTTGACCATTGTAATATATATCTATATCTATATCTATATCTATATATATATATATATATATATATATATATATATAGTACATGTATTCATTCCGCTAATGTTGTCAAAGATTCTAGATGTTGGTCGGTTGCTAGATTTAGTGGGGTCCCACTAGATTTGGCAAACCAACCAAATCTTAATTTTTTTTTAATTTTCGATCATGGGTTGTCATTGGGGATTTTCCCACTGCCACGTGGTAGCCCATGACTGGGCCACATGGAAGCTAATGATTGGGCCACGTCAACCACTGTACAATCATGATGCCATGTCAGTGTACGGTTTTCCAACTCAGTTTCCAACTCAGCCTACCATGACAATCTCCACGTCATTGTACAGACTACCACGTGGTGCAATTTTACTGGTCCCTGAAATGACCCAGAAATGCCAAATATGAGTGACACATGGCAGCCTTTAGTGTTTCCACATCACCATGATGATTTCATTCTGATGTCATCATGACACGTTTCAACTCCTACACATGCCATGTATGTTGTACAGATGCTAACATCATCCATATTGATGCTAACATTAGCAGTACAGATACTGACTCATCCCCGTATTGACTGGGCTAGGTTGACCAAACTTTGTCTGTGAATATCTTTCGATCTGTAACTTTGTTTGATGATTCATTTGCATTGTTGGAAATATTGCAATGCACTCTTCACGATGATGTCCTTTTCACTGAGTTTTGAGAACTTTGAATTTTTTCCCTTTCTCTGTCTACTGAGGCCATTTTGAGCATCATGGGTTGCTTCTATGAGTTCTAAGTTATCCTTAGTCTTATCTAGATCCTTTTTGGATCATGCCTTCCCACTGAGAGATTTTTGGACCACCAAAAGATTCCATCAATCAATAGATAAGTGAGGGAAGAGTTCCCTCATCTTGTCCTTCTCAATACACTTTGTCTTGCTTGGATGTGTTCCCTTTAAGCCTACTCGAAGATAATCAACATTACCCCTGCATGAATTCCTCGTCCTTCTATCCAAGATGATATCTTCCTTTAACTCATCCAAGTACTCAGGAGAAAACTCATCAACTGAAGGTTTTGAAACTTCCTCATCCTGATCCATGATCATTGGAGGCTCAAAAAGTTTCAATTTCTCTACATTTACAAATGAGTAAATCTTCATATAAGGTGGAAGATCTAAACGAAAAGCATTGGTACCACTTTTCTCCAAAATAGTGAAGGGTCCATAACGAATGGGCTTGAGTTTCTTGCTTTCACCCTTCAATCTCTCCTTGTTGATGTGAAGCCATACCTGGTCTCCAATCTGGAACTGATGATCAACCCTGTGTTTTTCATGTCGAGCTTTATACTATGCTTGGCTTTTCTCCAACTATTCCTTGACTACCTGGTGCACCTTCTGGATCCTCTAGATGAACTTGCAAGCACTGTCCTCTTTTCTTTCTTCATTTGAATCGACATCTCTCCCATACATCAAGTCCAAAGGAACTTTAGGTAGGTACCCAAAACATGTCTCAAAAGGTGAACACTGAGTGGATGAATGTAAGGCTTGGTTGTAAGCATGTTGTACATAGGGTATTTGTTCATCCCATAACTTGGGATGCTTGTTGTAGTAGCCTTGAAGCAAAAGTACCATTGTTCAGTTTACCACCTATGTTTTTCTGTCGGTTTGTGGATGGAAAGAAGTGCTTCTCTTGAATTTGGTGTCCATTATTGTCCACAATATTGTTCAAAAATCCCCAAGGAATCGAGTATCTCGATCCGAGATAATGGATGTGGGTAACCCAAAGTGAACCCAAACAAATTGAAAGAAGAGATTAGCAGTATGCTCAACAATGATCTACTTTTTACATGGAATCAAGATACACATCTTGTTGAACCTATCCACTACAACATACAAATAGTCATGACCCCCTTTCGACATTGGTAAACCCCTACACAATCCATGGAGATACTTTCCCATGGATAGGATGTAACAGGAAGTGGTGAGTATAGCCCCATTTTTTTATTAGCGAGCTTACAAGTAGAACACATCACACACCTCTTTACATATTTAGTTACAATTGCTTTCATTTGAGGCCAGTAACAAAACCTCTGCAAATAAGCCATAGTTTTTCCTACCCCAAAATTCCCAAACACAAGAGAAGTGTGAGCCTCTATATTACATGGACTCGTTCACTTGTAGGAATACATATCTTTCCAAGATGGTAGAGTAGTTTTCCCTGCAGAAAATAGTCCTCTACCTGTGCACCATGAGTTAGCTTCTCATATACTTCTTTAAAATCTTCATCAATGGCATATTGTTCCACATAGATATCATGAGATAAAGAAGTATTCTTCAAAATAATAGAAGCAACAATAGGAGTTCTAGAAATCATATCAGCTACCTTGTTACTTGTACCCTTTTTGTACTTGATTACCAAATGAAATTGTTGTAGAAAACCCATCCATTTGTAGTGTCAAAATTGTTGCAGTTTGGTTTGTGCTTGGATATACTGTAAGGGTTGGTGATCTGTATGTATGATTGTTTCCTTCCCTAACAAGTAATGTTTCCATTTTTTTACACTTTGAACTAATGCATACAACTCTTTATCATATGTAGGATAATTAACAACAGCTTGGTTAAAATCTTCAGAGTGGTAACATATAGGATTACGATATTGCATCAATATTTCACCCATGGCATATCCACTGGCATCTCTCTTGATCTCAAAGGTTTGTTGAAGATTTAGCAGTGATAATATTGGTACGGTACTAATCTTTTCCTTCAAAGTGTCGAAATCTTTTTGTCATTTTCCTTCCCACTGAAAAGTGTTCTTTACACTAGTTAAGGCATGCAAAGGAGCTACTATAAAGGATAAGTTTGAAATGAACCTCCTCCAATACTATACTGCACCTAAGAAGCTATGTATCTCGGTTACACTTTTTGGCTCATGCCAATTTACAATTACATCAATATTGGAAGGATCAATTTTTAATTGTCCTCCTCCTACAATATGACCTAAGTATACAAGTGCAATCTTGTCAAATTCACATTTACACAATTTTATATACAACTTTTCCCTTTGCAAAGTATCCAATAATTTATTTACATGCCTCACATGTCATCCCAAGTTCCTCTTGTTAGCACTAAGAATCACCCTCAGATTGCAAGAGGATAAGCCCAGTACCCATCAAAAGGTTTGTGAATATAATTTAATGATTAAAGGTCAAATGGAAAAAAATCAGCATAAAAATGTTTAAACACATAAATTTGGGCTAGCATGCATAAGAAAATGAGGGTCTAATTAACTTCAGTCAATGGTTTAAGGGTAAAGGTGAATAGAAGGAAGACTTAGTGAGGAAGGTGGATAGGTCTGTTAAAAGCATGCCTTCAAGCAGCTAGGTGAAGAAAAACTCAGTCACAAGAACTTCTTGAACTTAAAGTTTAAAACACTGAAAAACATGATAGTAGCATTATAATCAAACATCCATTATATCACAACAACAACATCTCATATGGATCATCTAATCATGAGCATTTCAGAATAAGAGGAAACAAGATGATGAAAGGAAACTGACTTCTATTAATGAAAATGTCTCAAGTCTCATACATAACCAGAGAACATCTATGTTTAGTCAAACTATTACAAAAATGGAGCTCTATTCAACCATTCGAACCTAAAGATATCATTCATATGATGTATTTATAATAAAAAATAGTAGGCAACAACTAAAGGTTTGAGCTGGCCTTCCTATCCTAGGATTCTCCATAAAAAACTACAAGTGTAACATCGATACCAACAGATCTAACAAACTGCTAAAATAAAGGAGCCATGTTATTAACCACTCTAACAGAAATTGAATGGCATGTCTTGTTGCTTGGGTGCATCCTTCTCTAGTGCCATGTGTCTTCCAAGCTTGTATGTTGATCTCTAGTTGCCACCTATTGATCTTTGGTTCCCTCCAAATCATCAAAGTCAAGAAGAAGTCATGAATTCAAAACCTCTGACTGTAATGGCTAGTTCGTAGCACCATTCTGTAGTGCATTCGGTAGCCAATTCCATAGTTCCATCCTATAAACTACTTTGCAGATTCCATAGCGCCCTCCTAAAAAAACTTCTTTGCAGATTTTCAAGTGCCCATTGTGTTTGGTGATGTGATTCTGTAGCGTCGTTGATAGCGCAAATTTAGAACAATCTGTGTAGATGATTATGTAGCGTCAGGTGCTACAAAATCAATTTTTTTTTCTGTGTGATACAAAAACTCTTCAAAAACACAAAAAGTATTAGCTGATGGACTAGGAGCCTGTAGATGCTTGCATAGGTGAAAATATCATACTTCCTTGAACACTTCAAGATTTCAGAAACTAATCACCCTCAAAAATGAATTTTTCATACTCTCCATTTACTTTCTCAATCTAGCACTCCTCCTTGTTGTAGGAGAACTTCCCTCTATTGTAGGTTCATTTATTTCTATTGCAGCTTGTACTAGAACATTTAAGTTCCTCTGGGCTAGATCATTCTTGAAGGGCTGCAATTCTTCTTTGAGCTTTCTATTTTGGGACTGAATGCTTCTATTTTTCCTGTATAGAGAATTAAGTTTCCTATGGAGAGGCAAGAATCTTCTTGTTGTACACCTTGCCAGATTAAGGATTTCATTGTTCATGTCCATGAGCTCCTTCACCTTCCTTCTCTCAGTCAAACTTTTTTCCTTCAAACAGGCAACTTCTTTTCTAGCATCCCTGAGTTGTCTAATCAATCTTTTGAAAGTGGGATTATCAGGGGGAGTGTTGATGTTGATAACTTCAACAGGCTTCTCAGTGGCTTCACATTTACCTTTGTCTTTATTCTAAACAAAGTCTTTGTTGATAACCTCAGCAAGCTTCCCAATAGTGTCACTTTTACTTTTAACTTTCTTTGGGACAGAAGCCTAAGGTATGAATTCTGCTTCAACATTTTCCTTGTGGGTTGATGATCTAGTAAAAGGCCTCCTGACTCTAGTCTTAGCTATTGCTACAGGTGAAGGGAAATGAAATTTCCTCCCCTTCTTGGTTGTGGTTTTTGTTGATGAAGGAACTTCTTCCAATTCAGGTGCAGAAGGAGGTGAAAATTCTCTTTGTGGGCATTGATGAACCTCCCTCTCTTCTTCCTCAATTTCCTTAGGGGCTTCTTTGTATAGGGTAGTAGGGTAAACACTACTAGATGGAAAAGGGCTCTGCATCCTGGATTGAGGGGTAGAGGCTATATCTAGTTGCATATTGGCAGAGACAATGAATTGTTCCCAAGAAATGTTTATTTTCTTCAACTCTTCCATAACCAACATCTTGATCAACCCATAGTGGAAAACACTAGTGTCCACAGCCTTGGACTTGGCTTGGAATCTATCCTACATATTTCCCATACTTCTTAACAGATAAAAAGGGATATTCGTTAAATCCTTACCAATGAAATGTAGCAAGAGTCTAATGTGATATTGGTATATCATGTTAAATCTTCGCTCACATGTAAAATATCTCTGGATAATCTTTATCATTTTATCAAAACCCTCAACCAGGTGTCTCTTAGGAACTCCCTTAGACAAATTGTCTTTCTGATAGTCTGTCTTGAGGAAATCCTTGGAAAAGGTTTCATTAAGGATCATGGATTTGAACCACCTCTCACTAGTGTTGGGTATCTTAGTGCCTTCTGCAATAGTGGCCTCAGATACCTCCAACTCAAGGTTTCCTACCTTGGTCTTAATGCCTTCAAAGTTTAAGGAAAACTGCCTTGCTACTTCAAGGTGTCCCCTTTTGCAAGATACCAGATATATAAAATATGCAGAACAGAAATAAAATGCTAGAAATGGCAGAATAACAGTAAAATATCCAGCATAATCTCCACAATAACACAAAAATGATATAAGAACAACAATAGAAATAACACTTTGATTCAGAAAGCAATGTTCATAGGCCTCTTCGAGGGGGCAACCTCCAATCGAGCAGCGCTCTGTTACAATAATCTCCAAGCTAGGGTTTTCATACCCTCGACCCTTATTTATACAAAATGTTTATCAAGAGAAGAATCTAGAGGAAGATCCTTCTAGAAGTGGAAGTTTCTATTAGGTCTTCTTACATCCTCCTTATTCTATTTTATTGAAAGGCCTTATTAATATTGACCTTTATTACATCCGAATATATTAATCTACCTATGTGCGGGTTAGGACCCTAACATGTCTGCCCCCTTAAAAATAGCCTTGTCTTCAAGGCTTGAGATGAGGAAACTATTGCATAATGGTAGTTGGTTCCCAAGTGGCATCTGTTGGATTCGTATCTTTCCACTGGACTAGAACTTCCTTGATGGTTCGCTGATGTAGACGACACTCACATTGGTCCAAAACTACTTCTGGTTGTAGCCAAATGGATCCTTCTTTAGCTAAATCAGGAAGGTTGGTTTGAATTTGGCACTGAGTTCCAATCACCTTCTTTAAGCATGAAACATGGAAAATTGGATGTAGCTTCGACTGACTGGGTAGAGCTAATTGATATGCGACTTGTCCCACATGTTTGAGAACTGTATAAGGACCATAAAGTTTGGGCGCTAGCTTTTGACAATGCTCAGCCTTGAGGGAGGTTTTCTTGTATGGTTGCAGTCGCAGAAACACCTGATCCCCTTCTGCAAATTGACGTTCAAAGTGACCTTGATCTTCTTATTGCTTCATGCGATTTTGTGCCATGACCAAGTTTTCTTTAAGGGTACGAAGAATATCCTCTCGAACTGTAAGTGTTTGGTCAACCACTTGGACCTTCGAGGTACCTGGTAAGTATGAGAGAACTGAAGGTGGTTTCTATCCATATACTGCTTCAAAAGGAGTCATGCGAGTAGTTGTATGGTAGGAAGTGTTGTACCACCATTCGACTAGGGGTAGCCATTGAACCCACTGATGTTGTTTTTCAGAAGCAAAACACCTCAAATATGTTTCCAAACACTTGTTGAAAACTTATGTTTGACCATCAGTCTAGGGATGATAAGTTGTGCTGAGATGCAATTGGGTGCCCTGGAGCTTAAACAGTTCTTGCCAAAATTGCTTGTGAAAGTTGGGTCACGATCAGAAACAATAGAGTGCGGCATGCCATGAAGCTTGAAGACCTGGTCCATGAAAAGTTGAGCCACCGTGGATGCAGTAAATGGGTGTTGAAAAGAGAAGAAATGGGAATACTTGGAAAGGCGATCCACAACCACCATTATGAATGATTTATTCCCTGATTTGGGTAAGCTGGTAATAAAGTCCATAGAGATATCCTTCCAAATAGCTGGTGGAATCGAAAGCGGTTGTAGTGTGCCTGAAGATTTGACTGTTTCTCCCTTGTTGCATTGGCACACCTCACATTCAGCTACAAAATTACAAATGTTTTGTTTCATACCATCCCAGAAAAAAGAATGTTTGACTCTGTCATGTGTTTTGGTGAACCCTGAGTGCCCTGTTGTGGGTGTAGCATGAAGCTCAGAAAGTACTGTGTATTTAAGCTTTGATTGTTTACTTAAATACAAACGGCCTTTGTATCAAAGCTCATCCTATAGCCAAGAGTACCCTGGGGGAGTCAGATCCTTGCTCTGCAATTGCTGGATTAGATGCGAACTTTTGGGGTCTTGAATCCATTCCTGTCATACAGCTTGGAGCCAATTGGGTACAATGAAGGAAAGAAAAAAAAGGGATCCTTCTTCTTCATATTTTCGGGATAGTGCATCTGCCACTACATTGTCTTTTCCCTTCTTGTAAATGATCTCATAATCATAACCAAAGAGCTTAGTCACCCATTTTTGTTGCTCTTGGGAGGAAATGCGTTGTTCCAGAAAGTACTTGAGGCTTTGATGGTCGGTCTTGATTTGGAAGCGTTGCCCCAAGAGATAAGGGTGCCACAGCTCAACGACATGCAGAATAGCCAACATTTCCTTTTCATAAATGGGTTTTCCGAGATGCCTTTCAGACAGTTTCTTGATGGTGAAGGCCAAAGTTCGACCCTCTTGCATAAGGACAATGCTGATTCCTTTCCCTAAGGCATCACATTCCAACACAAAGGTCTTTGTGAAATCAGGAAGGGCCAGAACCGGAGTGGTGCACATGGCCATCTTCAAGGTTTGAAAAGCTTGAGCAG
>JZKD02S1695889.1:114462-132184 GCA_000966675.3 Picea glauca | reverse complement strand
TTTGGAGACACACATTTTCACAACGCCCTCCACATTTCATGGAACCACCATTGGCAATCATGATTTGGAAATTATTGACAGCATGGATGTAGCAATGAGTTTCTTGGGCAATGCAATGATGAATAAGATTATGGGTGCTTCCACTATCAACCAGAATGATGACCTTCCGATGCTTGATGTAACCGATTAACTTGAGGGTTTGGGGAGCGGAAAAACAAGTGAGAGCATTGAGGGAAATGACTAGTTCTACTTTGGGAGGGTCTGAGGGAGGGGTTATGTCAGTGATTTCCGGTGACTCAAACACAAGGGGAGTTTCAACATCCTCTTCTGAAATGTCCTTAGAGATGTCCATAAAAATCATTTGTTCCTTATACTTGTGGCCCGGGAAATATTTTTCATCACAATTATAACAAAGGCCTTTGAGTTGGCATTTATCCATTTCATCCCTGGTCAATTTTTGTATTTTTAATGGGGAGGAGGGAGTAGTGGGAGTGACGGGTTTAGGGCGAGGGATAAAGGAGGGTTTTCAGTTTTGATATGATACCACCTATTGTGCTTCTTTATCTTTTTTAGTAGCCTCCACCCAAGTTGAGGGTCAAGCCATGAGGACATGGGCCCGAATCTCCTCCTTGAGGCCATTAATAAAACACTCTCGAAAGAAAGCATCAGTCATGCCCTCTATTCGAAAAGTCAGGTGTTCAAAGGCAGCTATGAAGTCTTCTACTGTTCCAGATTGATTCAACTTTGTCAAACGAACCAAGTGGTTGGTGTCTGTGTCAAAGCGTTCATAAAGCTCAGTCACAAATTGGGTCCAAGCAATATACGCTTGACGGGAAGTTTTTCTCCATTGCCAACATTGCCAATGTTCTTGATCTATATGGAGAACACCATACCGAAGTTTGGCCAAGTCATGGATAATGCCATATAAAGAGAAATAATGTTCCATTTGGGTTACCCAACCAGTGGGGTCTGAGCCATCAAATTTGGTCACGTCCACCCGCGTAAGGCGTATGTCACGTTGAAAGTGATGGGACTGAAAGGTATGGGAATGGGAGGAAGTTTTGCCTTCATTCTTTGGATGTGCTTCAGAGAAATGGTCATCTGTAGGGATCTTCAATTTGGTGCAGAGTGCTGCAAAGATAGATTCAAGATGGGTGGTAAGTTCTTGTTTGACTTCCTCCATTGAGGACTGCATGGTTGTATTTATGGTAGCATTGATGGATGAATCGATGGAGGCAATAGTAGCACTGAGTTGTTTTACTTCTTTTTGGGTTTCTAAGAAACCGGATTGCATGGTGTTGAAGCGAGCTTCCAGGTATTGGCTACGGGTATGGGCCATGAGGATGGGTGAACTAAAAAGGGGAAGGTGGGGTCAATTTGTTTTTCTAAAAATGATATGGATGAAAGTGATAAGGGCGGAAGTATGAATCCAATGGAATAGGTCTCAAATAATGGTGAAAAAATTTCCAGACTTTTTTTTTTTTTACACCTGCAGAGTTATACTCCGGTCTGAAGAATACTATAGTGATGAAATCATCAAATGTTTAACCAGAAAGAGATGTGTATTTACTTGGCAACCTGAACACAGTTGCGCGATAATAGATCTGGTATTTTTTTAATTCGTTTATGTTTCTGTCCCCCAAGGGTTAGATATTCAAGGGTTCTACATTCAAGGGTTCTACATACAAGGGTTTTCCCTATGCTATAGCTCTCTGATATACATGCAGGGTCCAACAGTAGTACTCGGCCCAATATCTTAGGGCACTAACTAAGGAGGATAGACTGTACCCCTAGCCGTACTACTCGACTACCCAGGTAATAGAGAGTATCTTCCCAAGTGTTGTTCTTGGTGACACTATAGAAGTCAGGCAGCCAATAGGTTTATCTAAAGAGGGCTTCAAGAAATCTAGGTCGATTCGTACATAGCTGTTGTCTGATGCGCTACCACTCGAAGGGGTACCAACAACGGTTACAAGGGTGGCCAACAGATGTGCGCTTAAGAACCACTTGTATTTCCTGCGTGTATGAATCCCTCAACTGCGGGTTTATGTGTGTAATGATAGATCTCTATGGTTTAAAGACGCCGGAATACATCTCTACCCTGAAAAGAAAAAAATCCCACAATTTCTACCAAGGAAAGTGCTCTGATACCACTTGCAAGATACCAGATATATAAAATATGTCGAATATAAATAAAATGCTAGAAATGGCAGAATAACAGTAAAATATCTAGCATAATCTCCACAATAACACAGAAATGATATAAGAACAACAATAGAAATATCACTTTGATTCAGAAATCAATGTTCACAAGCCTCTTCGAGGGGGCAACCTCCAATCGAGCAACACTTTGTTACAATAATCTCCAAGCTAGGGTTTTCATACCCTCGACCCTTATTTATACAAAATGTCTATCAAGAGAAGCATCTAGAGGAAGATACTTCTAGAAGTGGAAGCTTCTATTAGGTCTTCTTACATCCACCTTATTCTATTTTATTGAAAGACCTTATTAACATTAACCTTTATTACATCCGAATATATTAATCTACCTATGTGCAAGTTAGGACCCTAACACCTTTGCATGTTTTGACAAAAAGAGAGGCAACCAACCCTTTGGAAAACCTCCCTGATCATTGGCTCAACATCAAACAGGTGCATGTTAGAAGGCTTAGTCTTGACCACACTCCCTCCCTTGTGAGACTTCTTCTTTTGAGGTGTATCCATGGATAGAAGGAGGGGATCAAATACTGTAATACTATGAGAGGTAAGGAAACCAAATAGAGGCAAAGGTATTTTACATTTTGAAGGTGATCCTTAATTGGTCATTCAGGGATTTCCTCCAATTCACTTCTGGATTGACAAGAGACTGTTCTGGTGGTTTAAAATGAGGAAAATATACTCTGAGAAATTATATGAAGGGAGACAGAAATTTTCAGGTTTTAGACTGTCATCAAGCCACCATAAAAGGTCCTCAGAGATTTAAAAATGTAGGGGCTCCTATCTCCTCACTGCAAGTACACTTGTGAGATGAAAATATAGCATGGCACAGTGAAATAGGGGAGATAATTGCTAAAGCTGTGAGCGTAGATGATAGCAAAGGTTTGATAGTGAATTTGAAACACTGGAACAAGGGATCTATAGCATACTCTAGCATTGGTTTCAGTAGCACAGTATGGGCAATGTGAGCCAAGATGATAACTAGGCATTCATAATCTGAAGAAAAAGGTCTAAGTTCCAATGGAGGGAAAATTCAGCATGCAAATGGACATGGAGTGTGTGGAAAAAAAGGTAGAAAGGCTGGTTGGTGAGAGAAGTTGTAGCTTGTAGTGCCAGGCACTACCAAAAGATAAGGCAGAGATATCTTAATGATCTTCAATGCAGCTGAAATGGCTCATGAAGTACCAGGACAGTATAGTTGATAAATGGAAGATTTGCAGCAAGCTTGGAGTTGTTACATCCACCTCATCTTCCAATTCTCTTCGAACATTTAATCAGGTAGTACAATCTGTAGCTCTGTCTGGACTAGTGGTTTCCACAGCGCCGAGCTTAGGACGAATATTTCAAATTGGTAAACAGTTAGAACCTCATAAATGAACAAATCATAATATTCCTTTTGAAGAAAAGGGTGATGAAAACAATAAAAGACATGACATCAGCTTGATGATGGCGGATGATGTTAAAGGAGAAGATGTACAAAGGTGCGCTATGAAAACACCTAGTGAGTTGGCAGTTCCCTTTTCAAAATTTTATTTGACTCCTTAACAGGCATAGGGACAGAGTGGAAAGGATCAAGTGTATGAGTGGATGGAGTGACTTGTTAGGTTTGTAGAGTCATGGGGTCGATAGTGCTAGATGTCAAGTCAAGTGATGAGTCAAAGACATAAACCAAAAAATGAACCTAGGCTATAAACCATAGGTGTGGGCCAAAAATGTGAACCAAAACCCAAGCCTTTATTTATTTAGACTAACCTAAGAAAATCACAAAGGGAAAAATAAAACAATCTTAAATACTAAAGGGTAAAAATTAAAACCTAAGGGGAAAAAAATGACCCATGACAACTTCATGTGATAATATTGGCTCCATAAGGGATGGCATGCTCCCTATGAGCTGCCAAGAACAAGCAACTTCAATATCTTATCCTAGGGCTATGGGGTCACTTATTCAAATAGAAATAAAAAGAAAAAGTGATATGTACAATGAATTGAAATCCAATCATGGCTTAAGAAAAATAGTTTTTTCAGAAAGTGCCCATTGACAGGGCCACCAAAAACTTTGGAATCCTCCAAGTTCTGCAATTTATAAGTGTTATTTGAAAATAACTCAGAAATATTGAAAGGACCAATCCATAAGGCTTCGAATTTACCATGTTTTCCTTTGTCTTTATTGGTTTCATCCCACTTGAGTACTAGATCTCCCAGCTAAAAATCTTCTTTTCTTACCTTCTTGTCAAAGGCTTTCTTGATCTTCTATTGATGATCCTTTTCTTTGTCAAGTAGTTTCTCCCTAGTCTGTTGTAATTCTACCATTTGTTGTATCCTCCTGACCATATCATCAGGTTCTCCTTGGTAGTCCTGGAGAAATTTTTCCACAGGAAAGGAAAGCTGAGTAGGAAAGATAGCCTCAACCCCATATACAAGTTGAAAAGGGGAAACACCAAGTGACCTCTTTGTTGTAACTCTATTATCCCATAAGGAAAATTTCATCTTTTAGTCCCATGCTTTCTTGTTGTCTTCTAACAATTTCTTGATAATCTTTATGAAGCTCTTGTTAGAGAACTTTGCCAAACCATTTCCTTGGGGGTAGTGAGGAGTAGAATGGACTAATGTAATCCCATACTGTTCATAAAAATTGATCAATGGTTCAGCTTTGAAGGAGGCAACATTGTCATCAATAATCCTGCTTGGACAACCAAATATTGACATGATATCCTCAAGAAAACTAATGATTACATTGTGGGAGGCATTCCTTGTAGGAATGGATTCTATCCACTTGGTGAAGTAATCAGTGGTAGTCAAAATCCACTTATGTTGGCCACTTGAAGCTGGATGGATTTCCCCAATGAATTCAAGATCCCACTATTGAAAAGGTCCAGAAACCACCATAGGCTTCAAAGGAAAATATTTGAGTTGTTGCTTTCCAGAAAACTTTTGGCATTTGAAACAAGCTCTAATATTTTCACAAACATCAATAAAAAGTCTAGTCCATAAATACACAGCTCTGAGGATCTTATAGGTTGTGGTTCTCCAAAAATGATGTCCCCCACATAAGTTGTCATGAAAGCCAGTCATGGCCTTTTGGGCCTCCTATGGATATAAACATCTTAAAAGAACTCTTAGAGGATCTTTCAAATACAATACATGATCAATGAGACAATATATGATTGCTTTAAGCTTCAAACCTCTCACCTTGTTCTTGTCCAAACCATCAGGAGGCTGCAACTTCTGCAGAAAATGTATGATGTCTTTATCCCAAATGCATTCTGCCAAATTTGGGCTGACATGAGAGATTTTATCAGCATACTCAGCTTGCTGATTTTTTGAGTTTATATTCATGAAATTAACCCCTAAATCTTTGCAATTTGATTCATGTAGCAACCTAGCTAAACCTTGGCCTTTCACTAGTTTAGTGGGCTTCATTTCAAGGTCAAATTCTAGAATTTTAGCAATCCATTTGCTCCTCTTCCCATCTATGTCAGGTTGGATAAGTATCTCTTTCACTGAGGCTGAGGGGACATAAGAAACATCTTTGAATGCAGAACATATACTCTGAAATCCTTGAGGGATTTGACCAAAGCATAAGCCTTCTTTTCCATGATATCATATCTCATTTCTGTGTCCCTCAATGCTCTGCTAAAAAAGGAAATAGGCTTCTCTAACCCTTATGTATTTTTCTACAACAAAACAACAACCAATGTGTCAAATGAGGAAAAGAAAAATATCAGAAACTCCTCAGAATAGTCAGGGATGATGAGCATAGGTGCTTCAGTCAAGGCCTTTTTTATTTGATCAAAAGATTATCGAGCCTCAGTAGTCCATTTCACCTCATTTACTTTCCTAAGCATGGTTGTAATGTACTTTACTAATTCAACAAAGTTAGAGATGAACCTTCTTAGAAAATTGATTTTCCCCAAGAAAGACTAAACTTCTTTCTTGGATCTAGGAAAAGATAAGGTTTGAATGGCCTCTGCTCTTCTTGGATTAATTCTTACCCCTTTTGTTGATACAATGTGTCCCAATAACTTACCTTCCTTCATAGCAAACAAATACTTCTTAGGATTGAGAGAGAGGCCAAACTTTCTACACTTCAGGAAGACCCTTTTCAAATGATGATAATGCTCTTTATCAGATTTTGAGAACACTGTAATGTCATCTAGATAGATGACTACAAACTTGTCCTTGTCCCCAATGAAGGCAATGTCCATTGCTCACTGAAAGGTCGCTCCTGTATTCACCAATCCAAAAGGAATTTTAGCATACATGAATGTGCCCCAAGGAGTAGTGAAGGTTGTTTTCTCTCTATCTTCAGGAAAGATACAGATCTGATTGTAGCCAGAAAATCCATCAATCATAGACATCCTAGATGAACCATTGACTCTCTGCAAAATGTGCTCCATCTTTGGCAAGGGGTAATTATCTTTCTTGGAGATTCAATTCAAAATCCTAAAATCAACACATAGTCTAATTTCCCCATTTTTATTCCTCACAGGGACTAAGTTAGCCACCCACTCAGAGTATCTCAAAGGAATGATGATTTTGGCATTGAATAGCTTCTTCATTTCTTTTTCCATAATAAGAAACATCATCGGATTTAGTTCTCTGGGTTTCTGCCTAAAAGGCTTGGTCTCCTCTTTCAAAGGGATCTTATGTTCAATGATGTTTGTGTCATATGTTCTTAAAATCTTCATATTTATAGGCAAACACATCAACAAACTCATTTTAAATCTTAACATACTCAACCCTTTGTTCCTTTGAAAAGTTGCTAGACAATTTAACATACTTTGGATCCTCCTCTGTACCTAAATTGCATTCAGTCACATCATCATTTTCAGTTGAACCTTTAACTTTTACAGCAACAACATTTCTGTCAAACAATCTCTCCAAGGGGACTAGTCCTTTTGGAATATGGTTATTGGGCAACTAAACAATATGATGGTCAACAATTTTATTCAGAAAAATATCATCATGAGGGATTTTTTCAGTATCATGATCTTGATCAATATGTAAGGCAGAAAACTCATCCACAGTCTCAAGAAATATTTTTATCTCAAGATCATCCTCAAAAACCTTCCAATGTTTGATATTTTCAAGTATATAGGGTCTATACTTCACTTCCACGTCATATTTGAGTTTAGGGGGAAAAGGAACTCTGAAATTACTTGCTAAAACAACCAAGGAATTTTCCATAGTGTTCTCCTCTCTTGGAACAAATGAAATATTAAAAGCTAAAAAGAAACTATCAACAAGATCCCAAACTTCATTTCTATAAGTCCTTAACCTGGGGTGTTTATCTTGATACAAATTTTTGACTTGATGAACAATTAATTCAGCACCTCCAAACAATGTTATCTCTTCAATCCTCATGTCTTTAGAAACCCTCAAACCTAAAACAAGAGCCTCATATTCTGCCACATTGTTTTTAGTTTCAAATTCAAGCTTGTAGGACAAAGATATGATCTCTTGGGTAGGGGAAATAAGGACTACCCCAGCACCAACACCTTCCTTAGAAGAGGCCCCATCAAAAAACATCTTCCAAACATAGGTATTAGGAGGATGATATTTACAATAGGTGATGGATTGTTTTCTTATTTCAATAGATGGTTGAGGAGCATCATTGAGTTGTAATATACTGGATCCTAAATCAATATCAAGTGAAAAAATAGGGTGGTTGGTAGGATTTTCTTCATCACTGATGATGTAGGCTAGTTGTGTCTCCCTATAAAGCCTTCTATGTTCTCCCCCAAACACAGGAATGGTGGCATATGAAAGGTCCATATGAAAAGTTCTCCCTAGTATTTTGATCCAAGATCTTGACAAGAGCATCCCAAACTTAGGGGGGACATCAGCCACCACAATATCCATGACCACACTTTTCATTGGAAATTGGAACAGGGTAACAACCAGGTCTTTAATAACCCCAAGACACTTCACCTTCCTAGAATCAAATGTGTATAAGTCATGGTAGGTTTTTGTAATTTCCAACCCAAGCTCATCCATGACAGTTTTAGGCATGAGGTTATGAGATGCCCATGAGTCCATCAAACAGTTGTGCAACACTTTATCATGAATGTTTAATGATGTGAAGAAAGGGGGGGAAGATTCATCTCTATCCTCTACCAAAGGTCCTAAGATGACTGTTGGTTTTTCATCTTGAAGGTTTATTGAATCTATGCAATTAGAGAAAGGCTTGGGGTACAACATTTTGGAAAGATATCTTTTGAATTCATCATTCTTAATCATCTCCAAAAAAGGTACATGGATTTTAATTTTTTGAATCTCACTCTCAAAGCTAAAATAACATGGATATTTTAGACTCTCCTTAACTTCTGGGGTAGGGCTCTTAACCAATTCTTGGGGGTTTTGTGCATCTTTTTTTTTGTTGCTAGCTGCCATAGCCTTAGCAGAATTTTTTTTTTTAGTGGGTTGATCAGAAGTGTCATTCTTTCCCTCTTTCTTTTTTTACCTTAGGTTGTATTTACTTGGATTGTCATTTGTTTTTTCCCCTTTACTCAATTCATTTAACTGACTATCCATGAGAGACTCTTCATATCCAGATTGGGTTAAATGAGGAGATGAAGATGTGTCACCAAGACAATGGATTTCAGGATCATTTTCTTCATCCTCTCCTTATTCATCAACAACAAGGTTGTTTTGGAGAGGGGATTGGACTTTTTGATCATCCCTATCCCTATTTCCTTGATCTCTTCGGAGGACCTGAGGGGCATTATTTGGTCTTCTGAAATTACCTCTATTATCAGCATTATGTGTGTTCCTATAGTTTTATTTTCCTTCAAGTTTCAACTTCTCCATTTCAGCAGAAAGTGATTTTACCAATTTTGTAAGTTCATCAACTTGAGGGTGGACAACATGGGATTCTGAGGTTGAAGCTTCAACCCTTCCTTTCCTTCTATCTCTATAATATTTTCCCCTAATTTTTCAGCTGCCAATATGTTAGATTCTACTTCCAAGGTTGCATCTTACATATGAGCTAGAGAGGTAGATATTCTTTCTCTCAATGGGAGGCAAAACTCAGGGTCAAAATCATTTGCATTAGTAATATTGGCAACGGTTTATGTAGGCATTACTTCAGTGGGAATCTTGTTGTACATTTTATTAAATATTTTTGAGAAATATGAAACAAATTCCCCCTCTTTCCTCTTAAGTGGCCCAAATTCTATAATATAATAAAGGAAATCCTTTTTATCCCCCCAATGCCTCAAGATAGCATCATCCAAAGCTTCAATCCCAACAATAGATCCAGGATTCAAACCCCTAAACCATTTTCTAGCCTCACCATCAAGGCTCTGCACAAATACCCTCATCCATACATCTTCATTCTCAGTGTTAAAATTATCTGCATAACTATAAAAAGTTGCAAGGCGTTCTTTTGTAGTTATGTCTTCCTCCCTTGTGAACTTGGGCATGTACTTAAGGTAGTCTCCAACTGGGAGAGCATTCATAGGCTGAGGTAAAATAAGAGGGGCATACCTAGTAGCCACTATGGAATCCATCCTATTTCTAGGAAGGTTAGCACCTGTCATTGGGTTGTGAATTGTAGGAGAACAAGGGGGAGATGGAGTTTTGACAGGTACAACTGCAGCTTGGATTTTTGGAGAAAGAGGAAGCTTGGATGGAGAGGTTTCAGTTTTCAGAGGAAGAGTTTGAGTCTTGGAGGAAGAAGGTATAGGGTCCAAAGGAAAATAGGTTTCCTCTTCTTTAGTCACAACAACTTTGATAGGAGGAGGAGTAGGAAGGCCCAATGTAGGAAAATCTTCAAGACTCTCAAGTCTAAACCAACTTACAATGTCAGGAGAAGCAATGGTTTCAAAACTTAATTCTTTCAATTTGGGGCTAAAAGAAGAGTATTCAACAAGAAAATTTTCAAAATCCAAATTTCTAGAAACTTCGACAAAGGGTAGAAAAGGAGAATTGGATATAGTTACTGGAGTTTTAAAAGTAGAATCATGTAAATGACCAGAAGTACCTGGTACAACAAATGAAAATCCTTCTTGAGAAGCCTTTCCTTTCTTGATCTTATTCTCTCGGTCAACTTCAAGTGTTGCCAGAGGTAGATGTGGAGTAGACCTCGTGTGTCTTCCTTTAGGAGCCACAACTGAAACAGTGGATTCGCCAGGTCCAAGCTTCAATATTCAATGTACTGATTTCAAATGCACCTTCAGAATCAATATTTCTTTGTCGTTCAATCCCATGGAAATGTCTTCAATTTGTTCCTCGGAAATGGCGCCAAGAATGTTAGCACTGAGAATCACCCTCAGATTGAAAGAGAATAATCCCAATACCCATCAAAAGGTTTGTGAATGTAATTTAATGATTAAATGTCAAATGGACAAACCTCAGCATAAGAATGTTTAAACACAGAAATCTAGGCTAGCATGCATAAGAAAAGGAGGTTTTAATTAACTTCAATCAGTGGTTTAAGGGTAAAGGTGAATAGAAGGAAGACTTAGTGAGGAAGGTGGATAGGTCTACTAAAATCATTAGGCCTTCAAGCAACTAGGTGAAGAAAAAATCAGTCACAGGAACTTCTTGAACTTAAAGTTTAAAACATTGAAAAAAATTCATAGCACCATTATAATTAAACAACCATTATAACACAACCACAAAATCTCATATGGATCATCCAATCATGAGCATTTCAGAATAAGAGGAAACAAGATGATGAAAGGAAGCTGACGTCTATTAATGAAAATATCTCAAGTCTCATACATAAACATAGAACAACTCTGTTTAGTCAAACTATTACAAAAAGGGAGCTCTACTCAACCATTCGAGCCTCAACATATCATTCATTTAATGTATTTATAATAAAAAAACAGTAGGAAACAACTAAAGGTGCAAGTTGGCCTTCCTATCCTAGGATTCTCCACAAAAAACTACAAGTGTAACATCTGTACCAACAGATCTAACAAATTTATAAAATCAAGGAGCCATGTTGGAAACCACTCTAACAGAAATTGAATGACATGTACAACTACTTGGGCACATCCTTCTCTAGTTCCATGTGTCCTCCAAGCTCTTATGTTGATCTCTAGCTGCCCCCTGTTGATCTTTGGTTCCCTCCAAATCATCAAAGTCAAGAAGAAGTCATGAATTCAAAACCTTCGATGTAATGGCAAGTTCATAGCGCCATTCTGTAGCACATTCGGTACCCAATTTCGTAGAGCTCTCCTATAAAATGTTCTTCAGATTCCATAGCACCCTCCTGAAAAAACTTCTCTACAGATTCCATAGCGCCCCTTATAAAACTGCTCTGCAGATTCCATAGCGCCCCTTGTATTTGGAGATGTGATTTCGTAGCGTTATTGGTAACGCAACTTTAGAACAATCTGTGTATATGATTCCATAGCACTAGGCACTACGAAATTGTTGTGTTTTTCTGTGTGATGCAACAACTCTTCAAAAACACAAAAAGTCTTAGTTGATGGACTAGGAGCCTGTAGATGCCTGCATAGGTGAAAATATAATACTTCCTTGAACACTTCAATCTTGCAAAAAGTAATCACCCTAAAAAAATGGATCTGTCATACTCTCCATTTACTTTCTCAATCTAGCACTCCTCCTTGTTGTAGGATAACTTCCCTCTATTGTAGGTTCATTTCTTTCTATTGCATCTTGTACTAGAACATTTAAGTTCCTCTGGGCTAGATCATTCTTGAAGGGATGAAATTCTTCTTTGAGCTTTCTGTTTTGGGACTGAATGCTTATGTTTTGCATGTACATAGTCTTAAGTTTCCTATGGAGAGGCAAGAATATTCTTTTTGTACACCTTACCAGATTAAGGATTTCATTGTTCATTTCCATGAGCTCCTTCACCTTCCTTCTCCCAGTCAAACTTTTTGCCTTCAAACGGGTAACTTCTTTTCTAGCATCCATGAGTTGTCTAATCAATCTTTTGAAAGTGGGATTATTATGGGGGGTGTTGATGTTGATAAATTCAACAGGATTCTCAGTGGCTTCACCTTTACCTTTTTCTTTCTTCTAAACAGAGGCTTTGGTCATAACCTCAACAAGATTCTCAATAGTGCCACTTTTACATTTAACTTTCTTTGGGACTAAAGCCTGGGGTATGACTTCTCCTTTAACATTTTCCTTGTGGGTTGATGATCTAGTAAAATACCTCCTGACTCTTGTCTTATTTGTTGTAGAAAGTGAAGGGAAATGCAATTTCCTCCCCTTCTTCGCTGTGGTTTTGGTTGATGAAGGAACTTCTTCCGATTCAGGTGTAGGAGGAGGTGAAAATTCTCTTTGTGGGGATTGATGAACCTCCCTCTATTATTCCTCAATTTCCTTAGGGGTTTCTTTTTCTAGGGTAGTAGGTTTTATTTTCTCTTCTTACTTGTTTTTGCTTGGGCAACACTACTAGATGGCAAAGGGCTCTGCATCCTGGATTGAGGGCTAAAGGCTATATCTAGCTGCATATTGGCAGAGACAATGAATTGTTCCCAAGAAATATTTCTTTTCTTCAACTCTTCCATAACCAGCATCTTGATCAACCCAGAGTGGAAAAC
Source organism: Picea glauca (assembly GCA_000966675.3). Taxonomy (NCBI): domain Eukaryota; kingdom Viridiplantae; phylum Streptophyta; class Pinopsida; order Pinales; family Pinaceae; genus Picea; species Picea glauca. The sequence goes on along the minus strand of JZKD02S1695889.1, from coordinate 119,438 downwards.
ACCAATGTCCACATCCTTGGACTTGGCTTGGACTCTATCAGATATCTTTCCCATACTTCTTAATAGATAAAAAGGGATATTCACTAAATCCTTACCAGTGAAATGTAGCAAGAGTCTAATGTGATATTGGTATATCATGTTAAATATTCCCTCACATGTAAAATATCTCTGGATAATATTCAACATTTTATCAAAACCCTCAACTAGGTGGCTCCTAGGCACTCCCTTAGACAAATTGTATTTTTTATAGTCTGGCTTGAGGAAATACTTGGAAAATGATGCATTAAGGATCATGCATTTGAACCACCTCTCACTAGTGTTGGGTATCTCAATGGTTGATGCAATAGTGGCCTCAGATACCTCCAACTCAAGGTTTCCTACCTTAGTCTTAATGCCATCAAATTTTAAGGCAAACTGACTTGCTACTTCAGGGTGTCCCCTCTGCATGTTTTGAAAAAAAAAGAGGCAACTTGTTAATGAATGCAGCTATAGGAGACATCCTCCATCTTACAAACCTGTGAGATGTGGAATACAACAGACATGTAAAGTCTTACTCTCATCTTACAAACCTGGAAGAAATCCCCTAATAAAGGGTTCTTGGTTCCATCTTGGGACAGGGGCTAGGAATGTATATGGCCTCCTTCATGATGTGAGAGAGAAGAACTCCATATGATTATCCGATGTAAGAGAAATCTGTTGAGTTAGGGAAATCCCGAAAAGCGTTGGGCGCATCATCATGAGAACAAGAATGAAGATGATGTGATGGCCTCCTCTGAATAGAAGCAGAGTTGATGTGAAGACTCGAGATGATCCTCCTAATGGTGGCAGTGGGAAAGCAGATCTGTCGAGCAGACGTGACTATGGATGAGCATAAGTGCATGTGTGAGGACCTAGTTCATCTTTGTAATACAGTGACTCAGTTCTATAGCATCCCTATGGATGTGGCCCCTGGTGGATGAGCACTAGTGGGTGTATCAGATCCTTTTCTATATATTGTTCAAGAGTCAGACCTACCTGTAACCCTAGTTATTATGTAAAGGGTACATGTCGACTCTATGTTAATGTGATTAATATAAAGAAGATAATTAATAATGAAAATATTAATTATAATAATAAAGTTTGTTTGACTTAGAGAGGTCGGCCATGTTGTGCCAATAAGACACCCTTTCTAAATCAGTCAAAGTCTAATATAAGTAGGATATGATTCTCCATTGTAGAATCATATCCAACTCACATGTTTGGTAATTTCATAAAGTGCTTCTCTTTGGCAAGGGTGCACATCTCTCTTGAGCTCTAGGGTTTCTGGAGCTTCAGCACCCTCTTGTGTGCTAAGTCATTTTGGTGGTGAAAGGTATTTCTATTGAAGAATATAGCAAAGGATTTGGTTGGTTTTTTCTCCCTTATTTGAGAAGGGTTTCCCAAGATATATCTTGTGTACTTGTGCATGGTGTTTCTTCTTGTGATCTTGGTTGTTGCAGCATTTATCGTTATGGTTAATTGATAAAATGAAATGAACTTCATGCTTAACCTAATGATATCAAAACAATAACATGGTTTCAGAGCATAGGTCTTGAAGATCTCATTGCAAAAGGCTTCTATAGAACATCTACTCTCTCAGTTGCAGAAATCGTACGACCCTCCTAGGGTTCTCCAGAAAAATCCATACGGCCTCCTTTTCCAGAGAAATCCCACCACTATAACTTGGATGCTTGGTATAAAAAAGACTTAGAAAGGTATGGCCTCTCTCAGGGTACCACCAGCAAGTCTCAGAACTAAATTGTTAGGGTCCTAACCCGCACATAGGTAGAGCAATATATTCAGATGTAATAAAGGTCAATATTAATAAGGCCTTTCAATAAAATAGAATAAGGCGAATGTAAGAAGACCTAATAGAATCTTCCACTTCTAGAAGGATCTTCCTCTAGATGCTTCTTTTGATAGACATATTTAGTATAAATAGGAGTCAAGGATATGAGAACTCTGGCTTGGAGATTATTTTAATAGAGCGTTTCGCGACTAGAGGTTGCCCCTTCGAAGAGGCCCATGAACATTTCTTTCTGAATCAAAGTGTTATTTTTGTTGTTGTTGTTATATCATTTCTATGTTATTGTGGAGATTATGCTAGTTATATTACTGTTATTATGCCATTTCTAGCATTTTATTTCTATTCTGCATGCTTTTTATATCTGGTATATTACAAGTGGTATCAGAGCACTTTCCTTGGCAGAAATTGTGGGAAATTTGTTTTCAAGGTAGAGACGTATTCCAACGTCTTTAAGCCAAAGAGATATGTCGTTACATGCATAAACCCGCGGTTGAGGGATTCATACACGCAGGAAATACAAGGGGTTCTTAAGCGCACATCTGTTGGCCACCCTTATAACCTCTTTTGGTACCCCTTTGAGTGGTAGTACATCAGAAAACACCTGTGTACGGATCAACCTAGATTTCCTGAAGCCCTCTTTAGATAAACCGATTGGTCGCCTAACTTTTATAGTGCCACTGAGAACAACACTTGGGAAGATACTCTCTAGTACCTGGGTAGTTGGGTAGTATGGCTAAGGGTACAGTCTATCCTCCTTAGTTTGTGCCCTGAGATATTGGGCCGAGTACTACTATTGGACCCTACACGTATATTATAGAGCTATAGCGCAAGGCAAACCCTTGTCTGTAGAACCCTTGAATACCTAACCCTTGGGGGATAGAAACATAAATAAATTAAAATAGACAAGATCTTTTGTCACGCAACTGTGTTCGGGTTGCCAAATCACTACACTTTTCTTCTTGGTTAAGCACTTGGGGATTTCATCTCTGCAATATTCTTCAGACCGGAGTATAACTCCACAGGTGTAAAAAAAAAAAAAAAGGTCTGGAAAATTTTCCACCATTATTTGAGACCTATTCCATTGGATTCATCTCTTTGCCCTTATCACATTCATACATATCATTTTTCGTACAAATTTGTTACCCCTCCCGCTCCTTTTCAGTTCCCCCATCCTCATGGCCCATACCCGTAGCCAAGACTTGGAAGCTCGCTTCAACACCTTGCAATTTGGTCTCCTTGAGACCCAAAAAGAAGTAAAACAACTCAGTGCCAATGTTTCCTCCATCCATACAACCATAAATACAACCATGTAGTCCTCAATGGAGGAAGTCAAACAAGAATTGACCACCCAGCATGAATCTGTCTTTTCATCACTCTGCACCAAACTGAATATCCCTACAGATGACCCTTTCTTTGACGCACCTCGAAAGAATAAAGGTGAACATTCCTCCCATTACCATAACTTTCAGCACCATCACTTTCAACATGACCTACGCCTTCCATGGGTGGATGTGACCAAATTTGATGGCTCGGACCCCACTGGTTGGGTAACCCAAATGGAACATTATTTCTCTTTATACGGCATTACAGATGACTTGGCCAAACTTCGGTATGGTGTTCTCCATCTAGATCAAGAACGTTGGCAATGGTGGCAATGGAGAAAAACTTCTCGTTAAGGGTATATTGCTTGGACACAATTTGTGACTGAGCTTTATGAACGCTTTGACACTAACACCAACCATTTGGGCCGTTGGACAAAGTTGAAACAATCAGGAATAGTGGAAGACTTTATAGCTTCCTTTGAAAGCCTATCTTTTCGAAAAGAGGGCATGACTGATGCTTTTTTTCAAGAGTTTTTTATCAGTGGCCTCAAGGATGAGATTCAGGCCCATGTCCTCATGGCTCGACCTTCGAGTTGGGTGGAGGCTACTAAAATAGATAAAGAATCACAATAGGTTGTATCTTCTCAAAACCGAAAACCCTCCTTTATCCCTCTCCCTAAACCCGTAAATCCCACTACTCCCTTCGCCCCACTAAAGATCCAAAAATTGACCAGGGATGAAATGGATGAACGCCAACTCAAAGGCCTTTGTTATAATTGTGATGACAAATATTTCCTGGGCCACAAGTGTAAGGAACAAAATATTTTTATGGTCATCTCTGAGGATATTTCAGAAGAGGATGTTGAAACTCCCCTTGTGTCTGAGTCACCGGAAATCACTGACATAACCCTTCCCTCAGACCCTCCTGAAGTAGAACCGGTCATTTCCCTCAATGCTCTCACTGGCTTCTCCGCTCCCCAAACCCTTAAGTTAATCGGTTTCAGCAAGCATCGGAAGGTCATCATTCTGGTTGATAGTGGAAGCACCCATAATTTTATTCATCGTCGCATTGCCCAAGAAACTCATTCTTACATCCATGTCGTCAACAATTTCCAAATGATGATTGCCAATGGTGGTTCCATGAAATGTGGAGGGCGCTGTGAAAATTTGCATCTCCATATCGGTGAGTACCACCTAAAATCCCATATGTTTTCTATCGACATGGGTGGTTGTGACATTGTGTTAGGTGCAGACTAGATAAGGACTTTGGGTCCCATTCTCATGGATTTTAAGGAATTAACCATGCAATTCAACCAGGAAGGCCACCAATATAAATTCCAAGGCATCACTGTTGGTTCACCTGATATCATTAGTTCCCATCTCATGGAAAAGCTACTCAAAAAAGGTCATTCTGGTGTCATTTCCCAACCCCATGCCATACAAGCAATGGAGACACCCTCGGTGCCGCAAGACCTCCAAACCCTCCTTTCTAAACATCAAATGGTATGTTCCACTCCCCAAGGAATCCCTCCTTCCCATGGTGTTCATGATCATTCCATTCCCCTTGTACCTGGAAGCCTTCCTCCCAATATCCGTCTGTATCACCACCCCTTTTCACAAAAAAATGAAATTGAGAAAATGGTCCAGGAACTCCTTAATGCAGGTGTTATCCACCCTAGTACGAGCCCTTACTCTTCTCCTATAGTCATGGTCCTGAAGAAAGAAGCTTCTTGGAGAATGTGTCCTGACTTCTGTGCCCTCAACAAACTGACCATTAAAGACAAATTTCCCATTCCTATCATTGATGACCTCCTGGATGAATTGAGTGG
>JZKD02S1695889.1:92136-107096 GCA_000966675.3 Picea glauca | reverse complement strand
GCAGTCTTCTGTACATCACAACATCCCGTCCTGATATAATGCAAGCTGTTGGAATGGTAGGTCGTTTTCAGTCTGCTCCTAAACAAAGTCATTTGGCAGCCGTCAAGAGAATATTTAAATATCTGAAGGGAACAATGACATATGGACTGTGGTACCCTAAAAATCAGAATTTCCAGCTAATTGCTTATTTAGATGCTGACTGAGAAAACTGTGTTGATGAGAGAAAAAGCACCAGTGGAGGGGCATTCTTTTTGGGTGACTCATTAGTTGCATGGCTTAGTAAGAAGCAGGGATCTATTTCATTATCCACTACAGAGGCAGAATACATTGTTGCTGCTACTTGCTGCACACAGATCTTATGGATGATACAAACTCTTTCAGATTTGAAGGTAACCTACACTGACCCTATTCCAATTCATTGTGATAACACCAGTGAAATAAGTGTCTCCAAGAATCCTGTTCTTCATTCCAAGACTAAGCATATCCCAATCAAGTATCATTTTCTGAGAGAACAAGTTACAAATAGAGTTGTTCAACTGAACTATATACCTGCTTCAGAATAGATTGCTGATATCTTTACTAAACCACTAGCAACAACCCCTTTTGGATATCTTCGTCAAAAGATGGGGGTTACAAACTCTTGTGTCTAATATGTGTACCTGGTCAGGGGGAGTTCTTATTGAATATCTGGGAAATTTCCTAAATGCTTATAGATGATAGGGGGAGTATGTTCTGCAACAAGATCAGTGGAAGAATGTTTCTTCTTTGACATTGATGTTAAAGGGGGAGAAAGGAGTCGAGTTCGAAATGTTTCGGTAACAGATTCGATCCTAATTGGTAGAATGCAGAGGAGAGTTGAGTCTGAATGCAAGTGTTTCCATCAATGCCAAAGGGGGAGATTTTTGGCAAATATTGAACAAGAAACGAGTACGTGTTGATGGTTGTTGTCATTAATGGCAACAGTGGAGACGACAGGATAAGAAGGATAAAACCCCTTGGGGATTTGGACATAAAATCTCAGGATGAACAGCATTGAAGAAAATGCGCACAGCAAGAGCTTACAGAGAAGAAGAAAGACACAGATCCAGTGACCATTGGATTCCATTCAAATTTCCCGAAAGGTTGACAACCGTCAGATCTGCAGAAGTTGCGAGGGAGATAAATCATCGGAGATTCAGGGATCGGGACTTTGAAATGTCCAATTCACTTGACATAGAAAACCCCGAAATCGCGATATGCGATTTCACGATTTGATCGCAGCCGTTAAATCAAGTAGAGATCGAGACCATCCACTTGTAGACAGGAGGCTTCATCGGATTTTCGGGGATCGGGGTTTCAATATGCAAAGAAAACAATTCAATGAAAATCCCGATTTTGTGATATGCGAAATCCCGACTGAATCTGCACCGTCAGATCAACATGAGATCTAGACCATTGATCCAACTCATGATGGTAGACCACGTCACCCAGGGACACGTGGCACAACTAGGGAATGACAGGTGTCAGGCAGATTTAACACTTCAGGCACATGCAAGTCACGAATCAGAGTGACACGTGGCAGGATCTAACACGTGTCAAACCACGTGTGATGTCAGCAGAGGCATCGGTGATTGGGACTTTGATATGTCAAGAACACACTGCAACAGAAACTCCGAAATCACGATATGCGATTTTGCGATGTAATCACAGCCGTTGGATAAGAATGAGATCTAGACCGTTGATCTCCATCATCGGAGAATCGGGGATCGGGAATTCTATAGGCGTGTGCATGATGACATCTAAAATGCTGAAACCCCGATGAGAGGCTTGACCGAGGTCATGTATTGACAATCATATGGGCCGAGGCCTATAGCCAGCAGGGCTAACGCGTGGAAAGGGGCGCATTGGCATCGGGGATCGGAACTTTGAAGTGACAAAGTCACTTGACCTCAGGAGTGCCGATTTCGCAAGATGCAAAATCGCGATACAATCTGAGCCGTCAGATCAGTCTATGATCTAGACCGTTGATTTTAGACCATGTCGTAGTTTCGCGAATCGGGATATGGATTTATAAGTGAAAAGAACAGTGAACATGAAGAACGTCGAAATCCCAATAGAGAGACATAAGGTTGTGGTCACGGAGTGAAGGTCATGTTGGCCGGAAACTAAGCTCAGGAGGGCTAGCGTATGAAAGGAGGCATCGGGAATCGGAGAATCGCGAGTCCGGAGGACTTGTGATTTCTGACATCGCAAATGCCGAAATCGCGATGAGTGAAATCCCGATTTGATCTGAATCGTTGGATCAAGTATTGATCGGAGGGTTGATGTTCTTCCTCACATGTTAACGCTTCAGTTCTGAATCCGTTAAGAGAAACAGACTGATTATGAAAAATCGGTTAGCGTTTCAGTTTCCAAGACAGATGTTCTCGTATTATCGATTGGAAGGGGAAGTGGAATCGTCAAGGTAATGTGTATAAAAGAATATGAATGAGACTGAGTTTTTTTTTTTTTGGCTGCTCGGTATGGAAAAATGAGTGAAAAGTAAGAAAAGGAAAAGAGCAGAGGTGTAGCAGGAGAGGAAGCAAATGCACAGAGTGAGACAAAATGGAGAGCAGAAGCAGAACAGAAGCATAGAAAGAACAGAATAGAAAGGGTGATGCAGAGCTGACATGTCAAACAACCAGAAGAATAAAAGAATTAAAGAACAGTTTGTTGAAGATCAAATACAAAGAAATATTGGTAAGAATTGATTTATCTGTGTAATTGTCTGTGTATTCATTATTTCATATTTTAGGGAGGTTGGGAGGAGCTCGGGAGGACTGTTGTCCTCAAAATTTCAAGTGGGTGCTTGAACACAGGAAGTTGTAGCTTCCATCTGGTGGCAGCCAGAGAAAACAGGGTGGCAGGGTGGTGCAAGGGAGAACTCTTGTTCTCTGTTATACAGGTTGGTGCTTGTATGATTGGAAGTTGGTTCTTCCATCCAGTTGGTGCTGGAAACTCTCAGGGAGTTGGTGCTTCTTTCTAGTTGGTGCTAGAGAAACCAGGGAGTTGGTGCTTCCTTCTAGTTGGTGCTAGAGAAACCAGGGAGTTGGTGCTTCCTTCTAGTGGGTGCTAGAGAAAACAGAGAGTTGGTGCTCTCAACAAGTTGTAGCTTGTAAAACAGAGGTAGCAGCCTCACATTGAGTTGGTGCTCAATTATAAATGATGTACAGAACTGCAAAAGACTGCCTATCATTTCGAAGAAGAAGAGGTTTTCTCCCTTTATGGGTTTCCTCGTGAAAATCTGTCTTTGTGTGTACTTCATGTGTAACTGATGATTTTTCTTTTACTGTTCATATGCTGTACATTGTTGATGACCACATGAAGAAAGATTAATAATGTTTTAATAAGTATAAAATTGTTTAAGCTTATAAACAAATGATTCAACCCCCACCCTCTCAGTTGTTTTAGTATTTCCAACATGTGGGCCAATGACCGTTGCATGCCTAAATGGGTACTTGTACTATATACTATTCATAGATGATCACTCCAAAAAGACCTGGATTTATTTTCTGAAGAACAAGGATGGAGTCCTTGCCAAATTCCAAGAATTCAAAGCTTAGGTTGAAAATTTGACCGGAAGAAAAATCAAAGTATTCAGATCAGACAATGGAGGAGAATACACCTCAAAATAATTCATCAGTTTTTTTATTGAAGCAGGGATCAAGAGGAAGCTCACAATACCATACAACCCTCAATAAAATGGGGTTGTTGAAAGGAAGAACATAAATATTATTGAAGCAACTAAAGCAATGATACATGATCAGAGTCTACCAATTACTCTATAGGCAGAAGCATGTATGACTGTAGTGTATGTTCAAAACCATAGCCCTCATCAGATCCTGAAAAAAATTACTCCAGAAGAAGCATTCACTAAAGAGAAACCTGAAATCGGACACTACAGAATATTTGGATGTCCAGTATATCTCATATACCTAAAGAGAAGAGATCCAAACTAGAACCTTTAGGAAGGACATGTAATTTTGTAGGATACAGTGAATCCTCAAAATCATATTGAATCTACATCCCAGGTCAAATATAAATTGAAGTAAGCAGAGACATTACCTTTGAAGAAGAAGTAGCCTTCCAGAAATCCAGAGAAGCTCATATGGAAATAGATGGTGACACAACACCTTCTCCTCATTCAGAAATTTAGAGGGAGATAGATAGTGTTCCAGATGAGCCTACAACTCAAATTGACTCAGCTCCTCTAGCAGATTCGGTTGCCCCAAGTAATGTACCTAGAGACATCACTATTAGACATAAAAGACCTTCTTGGGAACACCAAACGTTAGAAGAAGTAGAAAAACATAAAGCTCCACAAGGAGCAATCAAAGAAATCAAGAAACCTAATATATTCTCTAGCTACCTTTCAACTATGACTCACATTATTGATTCATAACCTACCTGTCATGGAGAAGCCCCAAATGAACAAGTATGGAAAGATGCCATGACTGAAGAATATCAATCCATACTAAAGAATAATGTATGGGATGTTGTCCCAAGGCCAGAAGGGAAGTTCGTAGTAACTTCCAAATGGATTTATAGAATCAAACATGTTGCTGATGGAAGATTGAAAAATATAAAGCAATATTCATGGTCAGAGGGTTCTCACAAATAGAGGGAGTCAACTATGACGAGACTTTTTCACCAATGGCCAGATATACCTCCATTCGATCCATCATCGCTATAGTTTCTTCCATGGGCTGGAAGCTACATTAGATGGATGTAAAGACAACTTTTCTCAATGGTGAAATTGAGGGAGAATTCTACATTGAACAACCAGAAGGTTTCATTATACACAACGAAAAATCTCGTGTCTATAGATTGAAGAAAGCCCTATATGGCTTAAAGCAAGCCCCACATGCTTGGTACGAGAAAATGGATGTTTTCCTGACAATTTTGGGTTTTAATAAAAGCTAAGTTGACCCAAACCTATATTATAGAATTAATGGAAACAAATGTTTGATTCTAGTCCTATATGTGGATGATCTTTTCATCATCAGCTCAGAAAGACTCATTGCTAAATGCAAGCAGGCATTAACTGCCAAATTTGAAATGAAATATTTGGGCCAAATGCATTACTTCTTGGGACTAGAAGTATGGCAGAGATCAGACGAGATTTTCCTAAGCCAAGGAAAATATACCTTGGAGATTCTAAAAAGATTCCAAATGGCAGTTTGTAAATCCATGCCAACCCCAATGGTAATGGATCTGAAAAAGATGAATGATACCGATTCTGGAAACATAGATCCACATTTATATCAACAGTTTATTGGATCCTTGATGTATCTAGTTAACACCAGACCATACATTTGCTATGTAGTAAATGTGCTTAGCCAGTTTATGATCCAACCAAAGCAGACACATTGGATAGATTCCAAACACGTATTAAGATACTTACATGGCACTATTGGCTATGGCTTAAAATATGCTACAGATATGGATCTAAGACTAGAAGGGTTTGTTGATGTAGATTGGGCAGGAGGTGCAGTAGACAGAAAGAGCCCATCAAGAATCGGTTTCCCTCTAGGATCAACCATGGTTTCCTGTTGCAGCATAAAACAAATCTTTGTGGCTTTGAGTACGGCAGAGGCAGAATACATTACACTAAGCATGGAAATTCGTGAAGTTGTTTGTCTTCGCAAACTTTTGACAGATTTGTTTGAAAATGAGATGGATCCTACCACCATTCATTGTGACAACCAGAGCTATGTAAATCTCTCAAAGAATCTAGTATTCCATGACAAATCAAAACATATTGAAATCAAGTATCACTATATCAAAGATATGGTACAAAGGAAGACAGTACATGTTCAGTATCTTTCCACCCATGAACAAATTGCTGATATATTCACTAAACCACTTGCCAATAAAAAGTTTGAGTATTTCCGTGAGAAGCTTGGCCTGATGGAGAATGCCTCCCTAGCTAAGAGGGAGTGTTAATGAATACAGTTATAGGAGACATCCTCCAGCTTACAAACATGTGAGATGTGGAATATAGCAGACATGTGAAGTCTTACTCTCAGCTTACAAACCTGAAATAAATCCCCTAATAAAGGGTTCTTGGTTCTAGCCTGGGACAGGGGCTAGGAATGTATATGGCCTCCTCCATGATGTGAGAGAGAAGAACTCATGATGATTATCCGATGTAAGAGAGATCTCTTGAATTACATAAATCCCGAAAAGCATTGGGCACATCATCATGAGAACAAGAATGAAGATGATGTGATGGCCTCCTCTGAATAGTAGCAAAGTTGATGTGAAGACTTCATATGATCCTCATGTTGGTGGTAGTGGGAAAGTAGATCTTTCGAGTAGATGTGACTATGGATGAGCATAAGTGCATGTGTGAGGACCTAGTTCATTTATGTAATAGAGTGACTCAAGTATATGGCGTCCGTATAGATGTGGCCCCTAGTGGATGAGCACTAGTGGGTGTATCAGATCCTTTGATATATATTGTTCAAGAGTCAGACCTACCTGTAACCCTAGTTATTATGTAAAGGGTACAGGTCGGCTCTATGTTAATGTGATTAATATAAAGAAGATAATTAATAATGAAAATATTAATTATAATAATAAATATAATAATAAAGTGTGTTTGACTTAGAGAGGTCGGCCCTGTTGTGCCAATAAGACGCCCTTGCTAAATTAGTCAAAGTCTAATATAAGTAGGAGATGATTCTCCATTGTAGAATCATATCCAACTCACATGTTTGGTAATTTCAGCAAGTACTTCTCTTTGGCAAGGGTGCACATCTCTCTTGAGCACTAGGGTTTCTAGAGATTAAGAACCCTCTTGTGTGGTAAGTCATTTTGGTGGTGAAAGGTATTTCTCTTGAAGAATATAGCAAAGGATTTGGCTAGGTTTTTCTCCCTTGTTTGAGAAGGGTTTCCCAGGATATATCTTGTGTACTTGTGAATGGTGTTTCTTCTTGTGATCTTGGTTGATGCAGCATTTATGGTTATGACTAATTGATAAAATGAAATGAACTTCATTCTTAACCTAATTCTATCAAAACAATAACACAACCAACCCTTTGGAAAACCTCCATGATCATAGGCTCAACATCAAATAGGTGCATGTCAGAAGGCTCAATCCTGACCACACTCCCTCCCTTGTGAGACTTTTTCTTTTGAGGTGTACCCATGGATGGAAGTAGGGGATCAGAGACTGTAATATTATGAGAGGTAAGGAAACCAAACAAAGGAAAAGGTCTTTTAAGTTTTGAAGGTGATCCTTAATTGGTCATTCAGGGCTTTCCTCCAATTCACTTCTAGATTGACAAGAGATTAGTCTGATGGTTTAAAATGAGGAAAATATACTCTGATAAATTATATGAAGGGAGACTGCAATGTTTAGGTTTTAGACTGTCATCAAGCCACCATACAAGGTCCTCAAAGATTTAAAAATGCAGGGGCTCCTAACTCCTCACTGCAAGTAGACTTGTGAGATGAAAATATAACATGGCACAGTGAAAAAGGGGAGCTAATTGTTGGAGTTATGAGTGTAGAAGATAGCAAATGTTTGGCAGGGAATTTGTTGCGTTGGAACAAGGGGATCCGTAGCAAAATCTAGCAGTGGTTTCAGTAGCACAATATGGGAAATGTAAGCCAAGATGATAACTGGGCGTTACGAATCTGAAGCAAAAGGTATAAATTCTAGTGGAGGTAAAATTCAGCATGCAAATGGCTATGGAGTGTGTGGCAGAAAAGGTAGAGAGGTAGGTTGGTGAGAGAAGTTGTATCTTGCAGCGCCAGATGCTACCAAAAGATAAGGCAGAGATATCTTAATGATCTTCAATGCAGCTGAAATGGCTCATGAAGTACCTGGATGTTATAGCTAATAAATGAAAGATCTGTAGCAAGCCTAGAGTTGTTACATCCACCTTAGCCTCCAATTCTCCTTGAACAATTAATCTCATAGCGCAATCCACGGCTCTGTCTGGACTAGTGTTTTTTGCGGCGCTGAGCTTAGGAGGAATATTTCATATTGGTAAATAGTTAGAACCTCATAAATGACCAAATCATAATATTCCTTTTGAAGAAAATGGTGCTAAAAAAAGTAAAAGACATGATATCAGCTTGATGACGGTGAATGATGGTAAAGGAGCAGATGTACAAAGGTGCACTACAAAAACACCTAGTGAGTTGGTAGCGCCCTTTTCAAAATTTGATTTGACTCCTTAACGGGCATAGGGATAGAGTGGAAAGGATCATGTGTATAAGTGGATGGAGTGACTTGCCAGGTTTGTAGAGTCACGGGGTCTATAGTGCTAGATGTCAAGACAAGTGATGTGTCAAAGACATAAACCACAAAATGAACCTAGGCTATAAACCATAGGTGTGGGCCAAAAATGTGAACCAAAACCCAAACCTTTTTTTTTTTAGACTAACCTAAGCAAATCACAAAGGGAAAAATAAAATAATCTTAAAGACTAAAGAGTAAAAATTAAAACCTAAGGGAAAAAAAATGACCCATGACAACTTCATGTGATAACACAACTAAAAATGAGAATGTCGTCTAAATATACAATCACAAAATCATCTAGGAAAGGCCTAAATACTTCATTCATCACATGCATGAAAGTTGTTGGAGCATTACAAATCCCAAACGACATCACTAACCACTCAAGCAATCCCTGTTTGGTTTTAATGGTAGTCTTCCATGCATCATGTTCTGCAACCCTGATCTGATGGTATCCACTACTAAATCCAACTTAGTGAAATAAACATCATTCTTTAACTGATCAAGTAAATCATCTATATGAGGAAGAGGGTATCGATTCTTCACCATGATTTTATTTAAGGCTCGGTCATCAACATACATTCGCCATGTGCCATATTTCTTTGGCACCATCACGATCGAAGAAACACAAGGAGATGAACTGGGCTTGATGACCCCTTGATCCAATAAGCCATGTACCTGCTTCTTGATCTGTGTCATCTCCACAACGAACATCATGTACATGTCCACATTAGGAAGAGGAGAATCATGTTGAATATGTATATCATGTTGGATTTCCCTCTTAGGAGCTAATCCATTTGGTGCCTGGAAAATATCATCATACTTAGAAACAATATCAATTAATTAATTCTTATGAGAAGGATCACATCCTTGGAAATCGTCGGATGTTCCGACATCTTTCTCCTTTATGACCATGAGTACATATCTCTTATTAGTGTTTATGAGTCTCTTCATTTGTCTTGCACTAACAAGTGTTGTGTTTACCCTCATGTTGTGAGCTCTAACAATATATTCCACTCCCCCCTTAGTAAGGTGGTATTTGTTCTCATGATGAAATAAGACTTATTTTCTATCATAAAGATAAGGACTCCCCAACACTATGCCACATATATCAAGTGATACAACATCCAAATCCACTTCATCAATCAAGTTTTAAGCAATAGCAAATCTGACCCTACATTGTTTGGTGACATCAAGTTTTGATTTATCACATACCCAACCAAGAGGATAAGGCTTTGGATGTGGTTTCGTTTCAAGCCCCATCTTTTTGACAAGTGCTTCAGACGTCAAGTTTACTTGGGAACCCAGATCAAATAATGTATCTATCTTAGTGTGTTTARATACAACTCTTATGTGAAATAATTCATTCCTCTTTCATTCATCATCATGAGATTCATTATTGGAATTTGAACTAGCATGAAGGGAATCTTTACCTTGTACTCCAACCGTTGTGATCTTTCCTTCGTCTCCTGAATCGAAACCAAGATCTTGTTTCACTGTAGCAACGGTTTTTGTCTTCCCCTTCCCATTGAACTGTTTTAGTCACTTCTCTAGATGAAATTTCCAACAATGTTCATCATCGTGACTACTTTTCTTGCAATGAGTGCAAGATTGCTTTCCTCCTTTTCTCGTTAGTGAGGCAGCCTTCTTGTCCTTCCTTTTAAACTTCTTAAAAAGATTGTGTGTGAGATTGGAAGATTTCTTTGTGGGATCTTCCTGAACAAACTTTCCCATGTTCTCAAGGTAAGTGGCTTGCAAAAAGACTTCGTCAAGACTAGTGAGGTTAAAAAAGAGCAAAGTATGACGAATATAACTGTGAAGTGCGCCAATATACTTCATTAAAGTTTCATACGAATCCAAAGGAATGTTTAATGCAAGAGCTTTCTTCCTAAATTCTTCAGTGAAACTTTGTACAGTTTGACCTTTACTTTACTTTGCCTTAAATAACCCAATGGATAAAATTGCTTCCTTATCGCTGATTTAAATTCCGACCATGAGGAAAGAAGATTACCACACTTACTTATGTCCTGAAGTTTACTCTCCCACCATACGAGAGTGGTGCCTTCCAACCAAAGAGAAGCCAGTTGCACTTTAACTTCCTCTTCATCAATATGTTGAACACGACAATACAATTCAACCTTTCAGATCCAATTATCTATTTTTCAGGATTAGCATCTCCATTAAACATAGGTAAAGCAAATTTTACATCAATCTTTAATAATGGTTTCTTAAAAGAGGATTTATGGCTAGAATGATGAGAATGATGAGAATGCTTAGAGGAAGAAGAACTATAACTTGATGGTGAAGATGGAGGCTCAGGAGGGTCTCCTCCAACCCCTTGATTTACCGAAGCATCATCATCAGCATGTTCTTTATTTTTCTTCCCTTTCTTCTTCATCCTCTTCTCGTAGTCTCCATACATTCATTCGACCATTTCTGACATGCAATAAAAGATCATATGAATGTTTTTCTCTTGTTCATCACGCTTGTCCTCTTCTGCCATTTTCTTCCTTCGAGATGCACGACCAACTTTAGGATTGAAACTATTAAGAGTTCCTTCAGCCTGTTTATGCTTGGCCCTAGTAAGCATTCACACTCAACAGTTCAATTCAAAGATGACTGCTCTGATACCAACATGATCCAGGATATTTTCATCGAGTGACTTATAAAGAATTGCATTAAATGAGCATAAATTAAAGTGTTCCATTAAAGAAGGAAAATCTCAATAATGAAGAGACATAAGAATCAAATCTGAACACAAAAAACTTGATAATGGAGTTTGTCCCTGGTGGACTACGTCTCTGGGTCCTACTCTCAAATGGGTAAGCCTTTTTATTAACTCAACAAAATAATTTGGCAAAATACATAAGTATACCTCATTTTGAAATCAAGCTGCAAAAGTTTTTCTCAGATCAGAAAATAGACAGCACCACTAAATTTGTGGCGTCAAATTACCCAAAAATGACTGTCTCCATGCCTCGATCTAACTCTGGCACTCCCAGACCCAAGAGAAACTCTGTCTTGATTTTCATGCTCAGCAACCTGCAATAAATGTTGAATAATTGTCTCGAAAACTATGTCGATCCGTACCCACGTGCGCCCTGCTTCCAACACTGGGTGAATTCATGTTTTAAATAAATAAACTGACATTATAAACAATGTGAGGTCATTGGCCTATTGGTTACGGAGCATATATTAAGGCATTTATAAAGGGGGAAGTCCCGGGGTCGAGCCCGTGTGCATCCCCTTTTGGCTTGACCGTTGTAATATATATATATATATATATATATATATATGACATGTGTTTGTTCTGCCAACTTTGGTGAGGCTTCTAGATGTTGGTTGGTTTCTAGATTTGGCGTGGTCCCGCTTGATTCAGCAGACCCACCAAATCTTAATTTATTTTGAATTTTCGATCACGGGTTGTCATTGGGCATTTTCTCACTGCCACGTGGCAGCTAACCATTAGGCCACATCAACCACTATACAATCACCCTTCCACATCAGCGTATGGTCTACCAACTCAGCCTTCCACGTCAGCTACCACATCATTGTACAAGCTACCACGTGGTTGTATGGACTGCCATGTGGTGCAATTTTACTGGTCCATGAAATGACCCAGAAATGCTAAATATGAGTGACACGTGGCAGCTTATAGTGTTGTCACGTCACCATGCTGATGTCATGTTGATGTCAGAATGACACATGTCACCTCATGTATATGCCACACATGTTGTACGGATGCTGACATCATCTGTACTGATGTTGACCTCAGTAGTACGAATGCTGACTCATCCCCTTGTTGAATGGGCTAGGTTGACCGTGAATATCTTTCGATCCATAACTCTGTTTGACGAGTCGTTTGCGTTGTTGAAAAGCTTGTGATGCACTCTTCGTGATGATGTTATTTTCACTAAGTTTTGAGAACTTTTAATTTTTTCCCTTTCTTTGTCTGTTGAGGCCATTCTGAGTGTCCTGGGTTGCTTCTGTGAGTTATGAGCTATCCTTAGTCTTATCTGTATCATTTTTGCATCAAGGGGGGATGAAAAAAAAAGAGAGAAAAATCAAATTTATAATTTAAAGGAGAATTAAATTATCTAAAAAAAAATTAATTGTTGTTTGTGTGCAAAACTTGCTAAATTTGAACTTAGAAAAAAAGGGGAAATTAAATGCAAAAGGGAATGTGGAACATAGAAAGGAAAATAGTCTAGAGAACTTTCATAAATGAACTCAACTAATATTTAAGAAAGGCATCAGTCATTAAGGGAAATTGAGGGAATAAAGGGACAACAAGGAATGTTTTTCGGAATGTTTTTAGGTGGGTGAGGGAAATTGACAAAATTAATTTAATTAAATGAATGAATTTATGGTGCAACTAAGGGATTGGATGACAAGTGTATGGGGGAGAATATTCCTAATAAAAAGTTAATAAAAGAATTTAACGTGCATTTTGGCAAAAGGTCACTAAGGTAACTCTATAAAAGAAATGGCAAGGAAGGGGAAATGATCACGATCGATATGCGTAAGGTTATGCTTCCAGATATTTCTTGAAAGATTTTTCTTGTGGGAGTTGGGATACCTAGCTCGAATAGAGAGTGGTAGCTCGACCTTGCAAGGCCAGCTGGGAGCTAGATTTCTCTAGTTTGTTTGGATTGTTTGGTTGGGGTCTCAGGGGGAAGAAGAGTACCCGTAGCGTTAGCTGGGAGACACCGGTGATGTATCAATGGTTATCAAGTAGGAGCTGGATGGAGTGCAAGCACGGGAAAACCACTTCCGATTCTTTGCCTTTGGTTATGGTATGCCTTTAAAATTTGCAGTTGTAATTTAGTTAGAAATTGTACATAGATTTGTGTGTTGTTGGAATCGTATTGGATGTCTATTATAGTTGGCAATATTGCTTGAGGTGGTTAGTTGGGATTAAATTTCACAGATTGGTTTTCTTTTCTATCTGTGCACCTTGTTTTCTTTTCCTCTACACCTTGGTATTTTTAACTCTGTGCCTTGGATTTTTTTTTATATCTCTGCACCTTGGTTTTCTTATCTTCCTGCTTGGGTGATCTTCTCTCATTGTCTTTTTGCTCCATTCTTAGCAAGGCTTGGCTTGGCATAGCTTCTCTTTGCATTTTTCCCATTGCACAATGAAATGACAGGCCCAGTACCTCTCTTCGTCTTGCTGGTTATTCTTTTACACTTACTCTTACCTTGGCCTTTAACTTTTAACCAGGAAATGGTTTCATTTTTCGGGTCCACCAAATTTTTGTAGAGGAGAGGCCTAGAATTTGATCTTTATACAAAGAAAAACAAATTCGTGAATTCATGTGTGTGAGAGGGAAAGAGACTTGTGTTTTGGGTTGTTTTAATTTGTCCATACTCTGCAAAATCAATTTGTGTCTTCCTGTGTGTAAGGAGCAATGGCGTTTTCTTTTAAAAACTGTGCTTACACAGCCCATAATTCGTGTCTTCCTGTGTGTAAGGAGGCATGGCATTTTCTTTTAAAACTGTGCTTACACAACCAACAATTCATGTCTCCCTGTGTGTAAGGAGGCATGGTGTTTTCTTTTAAAAAGTGTGCTTACACAACCAACAATTTGTGTTTACCCTGTGTGAGAAGAGGCTTGGTGTTTTCTTTCTTCAACTGTTCACACACAGCCTTTAAAAACATGTTCCCTACGTCTCTAGAGGGGAGTCCTTCTCTGCACCATTCCCATTTTTATCTTCTCTGTGATTGTTACTCCAGTCTTGCATCCAACCTCAGCTTTTCATTTTTGTGCCAGTGAATTGGTGGTCATGGATATGTAGCCCTTGGTTTAAATCGATTGATTAAGTGTTATGTTTTCTTGTGCCATGATTTAAGGTGATTTGTTATTGGTTGTGTTTAGACTTCTTGTGCGCAAGAAAATTATGATAGTGAATGATTGTTAGACCTTAGATATCTTTGCGCAATAAATTAATTAATGTACTCTTTCCCCTCAATTTAAGATGATGTGAATTTAAGTTAGGTGACTAATTAAGTACTTAGATTATCGGTGCACCAATTTATATGTGTTAAATGACGATTTTAGAGTTTGGCTTCCTACGCATATGGATTTTTATGATGGTTAGATCTTAGACCTTTGCGCAAATAAAAAGTAATGAATGTATTTACCCTGCGTTGATGATTAGCTTGATAGATATAAGAGTGCTTTCATTTATGGATTCCATATAATGTATGATAGTTAAAGATTTTTGGACTTCTTGCACAATGGATTTTATGTCATGTATGATGGTTTAGGATTTAAGTTCTCTGGCACCATGGAATTTTATGTTACATGTGTTGGTTTATTAGAATGCTATTGTGCCTTGATGATCGTCGATGATGTTATTTAGCTTAGTCGGCTTGGACTTGATTGTGTCGGGTGGGATGTAGAAACCTCATTTTTCCTCAGAATAGTCACCATCCTTGAGACCTTAAATGGTTAAAATCAATTGGAACCTAGGCATGAGCGTCTCTTATGTGTCATGGAGGTCCTAACCTTGCAGGGTAGGTTGGGTGGGTAGTATATTATGTGTTATTGTGATTATCTGTATGATCCTTATGATTCGTCATGGTATCTTATGTTTTCTTAGTGATATCTAATGATGGTCCTTATGAGATGCGTTGAATGTTTAAGATTCATATTGTTATGCATCGTTATTAATTGTAGAATGCAAT
>JZKD02S1695889.1:54414-67108 GCA_000966675.3 Picea glauca | reverse complement strand
TGAAATCTCTCACTATCATGCTAATTGTTTCCTTGCTCCTATCAATTGTCAATCTCTCCTACCAAGACTTTGTCCTTGTCAATCATAATCCTCTCCTACACTTCTCTCTCAAATGCAACGGATGATGACTTATCTTTGTGTGGATTACTATAAATCTCCTCATACATGTTACTTAAACTGTGCTCTAGTTGACATTTGGGCTTTGTTATTCTAAATGTTTGGATAAATTTCACTCGCTTATGCTACTTGTATCATAATGGTTCCAAGTGATAAATTGATTCATACGTTCTTCTATGTTTAAATGAGTGGTCTAACTATAAGTCTTCTTGATTTGGATGATTATAATTGAAGTTATTAATGGAAGATATGCATGGCTTGTTTACCAACGACTGGGGAGGCTCCCCATCCAAACTCATAGACACATGCTAAAGTGTCCCATTGATGGGATTGGTCGAGAGGTAAAATCATGGAAAAAATATATAACACATTAGATTTAAACCTATAAGCTTGTTGAGAAAACACAAATGTAATTAGTTACTGTGTTCTCACAACAAATGTAATTAGTTACCTGTCACATCAAAATTTCTCAAAGTTATTCTACATGGTGCATCTGGATAATCACAAATTAAAAAAAGATATTTACCCAACATATATATGACCAATTCACTACATTTACACATCAATGATTTCCTTCAAAATATGAGTTGCAAAGTTTTTACAGATCAACAAAATTGTTTATCTTCACTAATATATGATGTCAAAGATAATTAGGTGGGTTAGCTTGAGTGATTGAGTGTTGTAATCTTAATGCATGAAGTATCAAGATTGATTTTCCCATCTAGTTTCCTTTGTTTCCATGGGCCTCACTTCATGAAAATTGTGAGGTTCTCATTTGCAATCTTTGAATAGAGAATTCATATCCTAAATACGATATTGTCATCTAGGATATTATATCAAATTTATTAAACATTAATAAATATTAAAAATATTCTATAACTGATTGGTAATAAATCCAAGATCAACATAAGTCTGTTAGATTTTCTTAAATTTGCAGTATCAATAGATTTACCAGATTACTTTGATCTTCTTTTAACATTCAACAACTATATACTAAAAATATAACCAAGATTTAGAAGCAAATAAACAAGCACAAGAAGACACGAAGATTTGTCTTGGGAAAACCCCAAACTCAGCGAAAAACCCAACCAACTTTCCTTAGAGAGAATATTTCTGATAACACAAAACAACCATGAACAAGCTCTATTCACAAGAGAAAAAACAACAATGAAGAAACCCTGATAAAAAGTGCGTATCTATTCTTCTTTTCAAGCCCTAACGAGGGTAGACAATTGAGCCAAACCTTGAAATATGATTTGTAGCAGCCCCAAGGAGAGTGTTAGAGTACTCAACCTCTTCCAACGAACTTACCAATATAGAAACCCTATAAACTGCAGTAACTATGTCTTCTTCCTTGCCTCATACTTGCATATTATTTTCTTGAGTGAGAGAGTTGTGAGTGTGTGTCAAATGGAAAGGCATCTCCCTTTATTTATAGTCTTCAAGTCACTTTACTTGGGCCAACTTCTCTTCCTCGAAATTCTATTTTCACTTTATTATTTTCCCGTGGGACCGACTTCTCTTCTGGAAATTATATTTTCACTTTATTATTTTCCTGTGAGGCCGAATTCTCTTCTGGGGTATTCTTGAATTGGTCAATTGTATTCCTTCGACTTCTTGGAATCTTCCTCTCTAAGAAAATTTGTCTAGGAGAGAATACCTCATGCTGCTACAAAACATCAACACTACCTCTTAGCGAGGGAGGTATTCTTCCATAATATTCTCCTCTAGTAGTACCAAACACACCCATCCACTTAACATGGAATGGGAAAGACTACCACCATAGTCTCAATACTATGATGCAAGTATCTATGATGTTTCTCCTCTCTTAGTAGTCCCAATCACACCCATCCACTTCACATGGTATGGGAAAGACTACTCCATGGTTCCAATCACACCTAGCCACTTCACATGGTGTAGGAAATACCATGCTACAAGTCCTAATCACACTTAGCCACTTCATATGGCTTAGGCAAGACTTGTACCAGGCTACTCATTAATCCCTTAGTCACTTCACATGATTGATCTAGGAAACCCTTGGCAAGAGGGAGAGTATATTTACATTGTAGGAAAAACATCACAACTCCCTCTTAACAAGGGTGGAAATTCTACATCATGCCAAGCCTATCTCTGAAGTACTCATACTTCACTTTAGACAGAGGCTTGGTGAGAGTGTTTTCTATATTCTCATTTGTGGATATGTATCGGAGTTCCACTGCTCCTTTCTACACCATGTCTTATATGAAATGGTATTTTATCTTTATATTCTTTGACTTGTCATGAAATATTGTTCTATGAAAGATTCACACAACTTCGATTATCATAGTATATCAAATTTGGCTCCAATTCTAGATCAAATAACCCTGCAAGCAACTTTTGAAGCCACAATGATTCAGATCTTGCAACACTGGCTGCTATATATTATGCCTTTGTTGTATGGAGTGCCACTAGCGAATTTTCTTTGCTAAACCATAAGATCATACTTGATACCAAGCTGAAGCAACATCCTGATGTGATTTTCCTATCCACTGCACTCACTTCCCAGTTAGAGTCTGTATAACCTTGCAACTTTACTTCACTGTCTGAGACATATCTGATTCCATATCCAACTGTACCATGTAGGTACCTCAATACATGCTTTGTTGCTACCAAATGTACATGTCTAGGTTCAACAATGTATTGACTCAATGTGTTCATTGCAAAGCATAGTTACGGCATGGTATTAACCGGGTACATCAAGGATCCGATCAATTGTTTGTACATCGTGGGATCAACCAAATATAAAGATGAATCGTTCAAGAGATTTAGATTTGTAACCATAGGTGTGGTCATGGAATTGCATTCCATCATCCTGAATCTCTGCAAGATATCAATTGTATACTTTCCTTGGCTAAGGAAGATGACGGCGACGTGGCCCCTTCACCGCCCGCAGGTCGTAAGGTCCACGCACACTCACAGGATCTCCTTCCTCTCAGCCCGAAGAGCCCAAATTTCTTCTATTTCCCTATTGGGAAATATGCACCCACAGATTCTCTTCTTCGCGACTTCCCCTTTGTTCACTTATCGGGAAATCGGAACTCATCGACTTCGCAACTCACGATATCAAGCACTCAGTTTTCCAACCCCCGATACCCGATGCGTCGAAATGCCGATGCACGCGTGAGTTGACTTTTCAACGGTCCCTTATCTCGCCGGGACTTCAGACTTCACGGGATCGCAAATCCTAACACCCAATATTCGGAACTTCTCGCGGCGAGGTCCCGATGACTTCGTGCCACCTATACTCCACTTCTCCGACTCCCTGTGGCCCACACTATCTATGCAACCGTCGAGATATCGCGTATCACAATATCGCAATTCTCGTTACCAAGTCTTGGGCACTTTCCTCACGAGACCCCAATAGGCGATCTCCCGAGTAATCCAACCGGCCCTGGCTGACTTGGATCAACGACTCTTCCCCTCCTTAGCTTAGAACCTCTCCACACTTGCGCTATAACTACCTTGCACCTATGCAAGATCCAACAGCCCTCGGAACTTCGCGAAATCTCTTCGGAGGATTTCGACCGTCCGTTCTTCCTTATGCAATCCACGAAATGAAGAAGTGCCTCTTCCATGAGACTCGTCCTTCTGCTCGCCAACCTGCGACGCCTCCCTCGAGCTTTCAATGGTAGCTTCCCCTGCGCTTATCCTTCAATGAGTTCAAATGCCTACTCCTCCTGAGACTCCTTACGATTCTCAAATCCTTAGAAAGAACTTTGCACGCACTCCTTGCGGCAAATCTTCAACCTTGTCTAAGTGTTGAAGTCTTTTGACCCTGCGCACTCCTACAGCAGCAGTCTTTCAAAGCTTTGCTCAGGTTCGCAACCCTGAGGCTTTTCCTTGGCCTGCGCACTCCTTGCATGGCACTGTGCCTAATCTACAACTTTGAAGAAATGAGAACAAAAGATATCTCTAATTGAACCCTTCTGTCAATGCACTCCTTGTGGACAATTCAACTGCACTCCTTGTAGGAATCCTTTGGTTCAATTAGAGAAACAATTGAAACTCATTCCATCTCCCTCTCAGACTTCAATTCAACCATGAAATCACATACACAACATATAAAAGAAAATGTATGCGAGGAAGCAAATATTCATGAGCATGACATCAATACACAGAGAATAGACACATAACCATGGATTTGAATCAAATATTTCTTCTATTAATTCAATATCTGTACATGGGTGTTCTCTACACAGCTCTCTGCTTGTTCTTCTCTTCTTGATTCAATAATCTCTCCTTTTTTACAATGATACAATGAGGGTTTCTATATCCATTTTCCCTCTTGGACTCTAAAACTATCAAATCTAGAATTAAATTCCTATCTAACAGCATTAAGTCTATTAAATGTCGACTATCTACCTAAGGACGAGAGCTATCCACTCAAGGTCCATTACAATATACAAAGTGTGCCTTCATAAATGGCTTCATTAAAGACTTTGCGCAACATTCCCAAAGTATTTTCATAATGTGTGCTGGCTCATCCAGCTGTCTTCTGCTCCACGCTGGCTCGTTTGATGTGCTGGTGATGCTCCTGCATCATACTCCTCGGCTTGAAAACTTTCATGGGATCTTGTCCATGAGATCCCACATGGTCTGTCCATGCTTCTGTATCTCCGCTTCTTTCTCCCAACTGGCATCTTCTACTAGGTGGTTCTTCCATTTGACCAGATACTCATAGTATTCTTTTCTCCTGGTCTTCTTACCCACTCTCTTGTCCAGTATGCACTCCATCTATGGATTTTTTGCTATCGGCATCTTCTTCGCCCACTAGATCACTGGTTGCTCAGTTGCAGTCTCTGCTCCTCCAATCTTGTACGGGTATAAATCTGGGATATTGAATATCAGAGATATTTCGATGCCATCCGGCAACTCGATCTCATAAGCATTCTCTCCGAATTTTCTCAAGACCTTCCATGGTTCAATTTTCTTCATTTTCATCTTATTGTATGTTCCCCTTGGGAACCTTTATTTTCTCAAATGCGCCAGAACTAGATCACCAACTTCGAACTAAAGTTTTCTCCGATGTTGATATGCTCTGCGCTTGTACTCCTGACTTGACTTTGACAGTCGCTCCTTCACCTGGCTGTGAAGTTCCTTTATTGCCTCAACAAACTCTTCTGCACTAGCGCTACTAGTAGTAGTCTGTTTTGAATCTCGCAATTAGAAAATCCTCTCGGCTGCATCCCATATACAACCTGAAATGGACTTTTCCCGGTGCTTCGATTCACCGACTCGTTGTATGCGAACTCTGCCTGTGGCAATATATTATCCCAGCTGCTATGGTGCTCTACCACCAAGCTTCTTAGAAAGTCTCCCAGACTTCTGTTAACCACTTTTGTTTGTCCATCTGTCTGCGGATGATAAGCAGAACTAAATGCCAAATTAGTTCCCAGCTTCTTCCATAGCATCCTCCAAAAATTCCCTATTAACTTTGTCTCTCTGTCCGAAACTATGCTTTTCGGCAATCCATGAAGTCGAATGACCTCCTTGAAAAACAAATTTGCGATGTGAGTCACATCACTGGTCTTATGGCATGGAATAAAATGTGCCATCTTTGAAAACCTGTCCACCACCACAAACATGGAATAAACACCTCTTTGTGTCCTCGGCAAACCGAATACAAAATCCATGCTTATTGCCTCCCATGGCCTCTCTAGTATGGGCAATGGCTGATATAAACCTGCATTCTGTTTTCTCCCCTTCGAATGCTGACAAACTCTACATCTGTCCACAAATTGCTTGACCTCTGCTCGCATCCCTGGCCAAAAATACAATTCGCTCAACTTCGCGAATGTTTTGTCATGACCAAAATGTCATGCCAATCCACCACTGTGCTTCTCCTTCAACAGGTTCTCCCTCATGGAGAAATTCGGAATACACAGTTGATTTCCTCTAAACAAAAATCCCTCCTGAATCATATAATCTATCCACTGGCTCCGGTCTCTGAGAACTGGATTCTCAGCTGCTTCGTATGCTTCTGCGAAATATGCATCACCTACGTACATGTCCCTGAGATTTTCAAAACCCAATGTTTTGACTTGGAATTCCTGCAACAACAAACACTTCCTGCTCAAAGCATCAGCCACTTTTTTAGTAGTACCCGAAATATGCTTAATCACAAATGTGAAGTTCTGCATATACTCTACCCATTTAGCATGCTTCTGATTCAACTTCTCCTGTTGAGTCACAAACTGCAATGCATGATTATCACTATACAAAACAAACTCTTTCGGGATCAAGTAATGCCTCCACTTTTTTAACGCCTGAATGATAGCACAGAATTCTTTGTCATACGTGGATTATTTCAGTTTTGCCTCATCCAACTTCTCGCTGAAATATGCAATTGGTCTGTCTTCTTGACTCAAGACCGCTCCTATAGAAAACCCACTTGCGTCACATTTCACCTGAAATGTCTTCAGGAAATCCGGCAACACCAAAACTGGTTGTTCCGTGATCTTCCACTTCAACAGACTGAAGCTCTTCTCAGCCTCTGTTGTCCAATGGAAAGACTTATGTCGCTTCTTTACTGTGCTAATCCCACTGAAATTCTTGATGAACTTTCGGTAGAAACTAGCCAAACCATGGAAACTCCTCACCTCGAAAATATTTCTCGGTGATGGCCAATTCTTGATTACCTCTACCTTGTCCAGATCCATCCTCAATTCATTCGTCGATATGACAAATCCTAGATAAATTAGCTCTGTCTTCATAAATGAATATTTTCTCATGTTAATCAACAACGTCTCCTGTTGTAGCTTCCTCATCACAATGGCCAAATGCTTCAGATGTTCAGCCTCTGATTTGCTGTAAATCAGTATGTCGTCCAAATACACAATAACAAACTTCTCGATGAATTCCCTTAGGAATTCATTCATCAACCTCATGAAGGTACTCGGTGCATTTTTCAAGCCAAACGGCATAACAAGCCATTCATACAAACCTTTGTTTCTCTTGAATGTTGTCTTCCACTCATCGCCTTCCCTCATGCGAATCTGGTGATATCCGCTTTTTAAATCAATCTTTGAAAAATATTTTGCCCCACTCAGGCAATCCATCAGATCATCCATTCTCGGCAGTGGAATTTGTACCTGATGGTTATCTTATTGATCGCTCTTGAGTCGGTACACATTCTCCAACCTCCATCCTTCTTTGGATTGAGTACTGTCGGAACAGCACATGGACTCAAGCTTTCTCTGACTAATCCTTTGTCCAACAACTCCTAGACCTACTTTTTGACCTCCTCATTTTCTTGCGGTGTCAACCTATGCACAGCTTTATTCGGCAAACTAGCTCCTGGTATGAGGTCAATATGATGACTCGCACTCCTCATCAGTGGCAACGAATGAGGTAATTCGTCCATTATGATGTCAGTGAACTCTTCCAGTAGTTCCTGAATCTCGTCTGGTAAATCATCCACTCTTGTGCTAGTCAGGACAATCCTCATCTTCCTGACCACAAAGAATTGTGGATCTTCTTTCTTCTCCATCTCTGTAAGAAGTTCCTTCCCACTCATGAGAAGTATTGTGTTGTTTACTTCCATCTTCACCTCCTTATCCTTTATCGGAAGCAACATATGGGTTCTCCCATTCTTCTCCAGGGTATATGTGTTCAATCTCCCATCATGAATCACATTTCTATCATATTGCCACGGTCTCCCCAGCAATAAATGACATACATCCATAGGAATGACATCACATAAGACCTTATCATTATATCCACCTATCTTGAATTCGACTAAACACTGTTTAGTGACACTTACTTGATGTCCCTTTTGTAGCCATGAAACTTTGTATGGACTCGGGTGATCAGTTGTCTCCAGCTCTAGCCTTTCCACCATCTCGGTTGAAACGAGATTATCCGTTACCACTATCAATAATAAACTTTCATACCCAGTCCTTAGTTTTGCAAGCTGTCCTGAACAGTCTGGTTCTTTGAGCTGAGTCCTCCACCTCCTTTTCGGGTGTTAAGAGAACTTTACGCATCATCAGTGACCTTCCACCTTCTGTGTCTTCAGTCTCAACATCAGGCCTCTGTGCTTTAGTGATGTGAGCTTCTCCACTATCCTTCTTCTTCTCTGGACACTCAAATGACCTGTGCCCATTCTTTCCACATGTGAAGCATGTGATTACTCCACCTCGGCCTCTTCCCCTACCTATGGTACGAGGAAAAGTGTGTGTGTCAGCATAATCTCCCCTTTGTTCATTATGTTGTCCTCTCTGTTCAATGTATGGCCCTCTCTGTGAGGTCCCACCTCTCTCAACTTTACCCTGAGGTTTCTTCCATTCCTCCTTGGGCTTCTGATATTTCTCCTGGGAAACTGCCTTGCTTCTGGGATGACTTCTGCCTCGCCCTCACTGACCTTGCTTATGGCTCAGCTTCTCTTCTTCTTTCAGAGCCATCTGATAAGACTCCTCCACTGTTCTAATGGTTACCATGCTTAATTCATCCTGAATGTCGTATCTCAGACCATTCAGATACCTAGCAACCTTATCATCATCGCTCTCCCGATGACCTGCTCTGATGTTCAGTCAATAGAATTACTCAGTGTATTCTTTCACTGTCATCAACTTCTGTCTCAGATTCTGCATCCTCCTGGACAGAGTAATTTGGTAATCTCTTGGGATGAACTTCACCTTCATCTTCACAATCATTCGATCCCAACTTTTGATCTTCTACTTGCCTTTGCAGCGTCTGTCAACTTGTAGCTCATCCCACCACAATGTTGCATGTCCTTTCAAGCGTGTGACAACATGTCTGACCTTCCTATCCTCTTCGATATATTCATAGTCGAAGTAGGTGTCAATAGATCAGATCCAATCCAGTAGCTCTTCTGCATCCAGATTCCCCTCATAGACTGGAATGTCCATCTTCTACCTTGCGCCCATCCTGGCAATGGCTTTAATCAATCGCTAAGTTGATGCATCTTCGGCTGCAACTTCCTCCTCGCGTTCAACCTTTATCTCACCATTGGAATCACTAAGGTCCCCTGCACTGGCTGTGTGTCTCTGAGATGTCTCCATGTCTTCAAGCCTTGCTCGAAGATCTCTCATCTGCCTCTCCATTTCTAGATTTCCTGTCGTCCTGCCTCTTCTTCGTACCTCCCTGTCCTCTGGATCAGGTGACTATCTTTCTCTTCTGGGCGGCATGGAAAATTTATCCTCCTTCTCTGCTACAGAAAGCAAAGAACTTCCCGCTCTGATACCACTTGACGGCGACGCGGCCCCTTCACCGCCCGCAGGTCGTAAGGTCCATCCGCACTCACAGGATCTTCTTCCTCTTGGCCCGAAGAACCCAAAGTTCTTCTATTTCCCTATTGGGAAATTTGCACCCACAGATTCTCTTCTTCGCGACTTCCCCTTTGTTCACTTATCGGGAAATCGAAACTCATCGACTTCGCAACTCGCGATATCAAGCACTCGGTTTTCCAACCCCCGATACCCGATGTGTCGAAATGTCGATGCACATGTGAGTTGACTTTTCAATGGTCCCTTATCTCGTCGGGACTTCGGACTTCGCGGGATCGTGAATCCTAACACCCAATATTCAGAACTTCTCGCGGCGAGGTCCCGATGACTTCGTGCCACATGTACTCCACTTCTTCGACTCCCTGTGGCCCACACTGTCTACGCAACTGTCAAGATATCACGTATCACAATATCGCAATTCCCGTTACCAAGTCTTGGGCACTTTCCTCATGAGACCCTGATAGGAGATCTCCCGAGTAATCCAACCGACCCTCGTTGACTTGGATCAACGACTCTGCCCCTCCTGATCTTAGAACCTCTCCACACTTGCATTATAACTACCTTGCACCTCCACAAGATCCAACAGCCCTCGGAACTTTGCAAAATCTCCTTGGAGGATTTCGATCGTCCGTTCTTCCTTATGCAATCCACGAAATGAAGAAGTGCCTCTTCCACGAGACTCGTCCGTCTACTCGCCAACCTACGACGCCTCCCTCGAGATTTCAACGGCAGCTTCCCCTGCACTTATCCTTCGATGAGTTCAAAGGCCTACTCCTCCTGAGCTTCCTTACGATTCTCAAATCCTTAGAAAGAACTTTGCACACACTCCTTGCGGCAAATCTTCAACCTTGTCTAAGTGTTTAAGTCTTTCGACCCTGCGCACTCCTACAGCAGCAGTCTTTCAAAGCTTTTCTCAGGTTCGCAACCCTAAGGCTTTTCCTTGGCCTGCGCACTCCTTGCATGACACTGTGCCTAATCTGCACCTTCGAAGAAATGAGAACAAAAGCTATCTCTAATTGAACCCTTCTGTCAACGCACTCCTTGCGGACAATTCGACTGCACTCCTTGCAGGAATCCTCTGTTTCAATTAGAGAAACAATTGAAACTCATTCCATCTCCCTCTCATACTTCGATTCAACCATGAAATCACATACACAGCATATAAAAGAAAATGTATGCCAGGAAAAAAATATTCATGAGCATGAAATCAATACACAGAGAATAGACACATAACCATGGATTTGAATCAAATATTTCTTCTATTAATTCAATATCTGTACATGGGTGTTCTCTACACAGCTCTCTTCTTGTTCTTCTCCTCTTGCTTCAATAATCTCTCATTTTTTACAATGATACAATGAGGGTGTCTATATCCGTTTTCCCTCTTGGACTCTAAAACTATCAAATCTAGAATTAAATTCCTATCTAATAGCATTAAGTCTATTAAATGCTGACTATCTACCTAAGGACGAGAGCTATCCGCTCAAGGTCCATTACAATATACAAAGTGCACCTTCATAAATGGCTTCATTAAAGACTTTGCGCAACATTCCCAAAGTATTTTCAAAATGTGTGCTGGCTCATCCAGTTGTCTTCCACTCCACACTGGCTCGTTTGATGTGTTGGTGATTCTCCTGCATCAGAAGATCTCATGTGGTCTCTTCCGCAACTCTAATCCCAAGAAATAGTGCATCAACACCGGATCCTCCATCAAGAAATAGTGCATCAACACCGAATCCTCCATTTCGAACTCTGAATTGAGCTGCATCTTGCACCCATATATGAGCTTCTCATCCCCTGCAAGAAATAATTCATCCACATATAGTACGAGCATGTGCATGATATTTTCTCTTTCCTTTCCCTTGAGAACACTGGTAAGAAAAGTGTCCCAAGTTTTGACAGCATAAACATCTAATCTTAGATACATCCTTCTTGTGATATGGAATTGATCTTCTATTTTTCTTCGTACTGTTGTTTCTTATTTCTTTCCTTTTCTTTACATGAACAACAGGAGCTTGGTTTTCTTCATCATTGGTCTTCTACATCTGGGATGTCAATCTTGATTCTTCTTGGACACAGTGTTTCCATAGCTTGTCAAATTTAGGAGATTTCCTTCTTGCACAAATTCCTTGAACAAATGCATCCCAAGAAGAAGGAAAGCCATTTAGATTTGAAGTCACAATATATACATCATCCATTGAATCTCCAATAACTGCTAGCTGATCCTTGATCTGAGAAATCCTCATGAGGTAGGTAGAAATTGAATCTGACTTTTTCATCATCACATTTCTAAGTTCATTCCTTAGTTTTAGCTTCCTTCTTGTGTTCTTGATTTCATATAGTCTGGTTAAGGCATAAAACATCTCTTTTGGTGTCTTCAATTCTGACACATTAGGAATCAAGTGGTCCTTGATTGAATCTGTCAATACCCTCTTTGCATTGATATCATTTTTCTTATGTCTTGCCTTGGCCTCTTCCTCTTCTAGTTTTGGGAGAACTTGCTTGAAATGATCTAAGAGCTCATTCTCTTATAGAATCAGAAGTATTATATGATTCCGTGATCTGAATTTGTCTTCTTCGTCCAACCTATCTTCAGCTCTCATAATGGTAATCATTTTCACTTGTAGAAACCCTAGGCTTGAAAAATCCCAAAATTTCAACCTTCTTAAAAAGTCAACGCTGGGGTTTTAGGACATGCGCTAGGGTTAGGCGAGTTTCCTAGAAAAATTTTCTCCTCAACTCCCGCACTAGAAAAACCCCAACGACAAAAAATATGTGTTCTTTCTCGTGCCTTGCACTAGGTCAAATTTGGCTTCAACCCTCATGCTTTAATACCATGTTAGATTTTCTTAAATTTTCAATAGCAATAGATTTACTAGAGTACTTTGATCTTCTTTTAACATTCAACAACCATATACTGAAAATATAAGCATGATCTAGAAGTAGATAGACAAGGATAAGAAGACACAAAGATTTGTCTTGGGAAAACCCCAAACTCGAGGAAAAACCCAACCAACTTTCCTTAGAGAGAATATTTCTAATAACATAATACAACCATGAACAAGCTCTATTCAAAAGAGAAAAACCAACAATGAAGAAACACTGATAATAAGTAATCATCTCTTCTTCTTGTCAAACCCTAGAGAGGGTAGACAACTGAGAAAAACCGTGAAACATGTGTTGGAAGATTGGTTGTTGTCATTGATGTCAACCCTAGTCATGGGTTTTGGACCACAAGATTGATGAAGTTATTTGGACATGAAGGAAAATGAACATGAAGATACAACACC
>JZKD02S1695889.1:0-12078 GCA_000966675.3 Picea glauca | reverse complement strand
AATGAGAAGTTGTATATGAATAGGTATTGTTTAAAAAAAAAAATGAAAATATTGGTTGGAAGTAACATTTTACAAATTAAAATATAATTTTCAGATTATATTCATACAATTATGGAGAGAGGAAAGATGTTGTGACTTATTTACATAATATTAAAAAATAGATAAAAAAATAAAAAAATAATAAAATATACAATTTAATCAATTATATATATGAAATTGTAATAAATGTATAATCTAAATGTTCTATAATGTAAATATTAAAAAATAGATAAAAATAATAAAATATACAATTTAATTAATTATATATGAAGTTATAAATGTATAATCTGAATGTTATATTAAAATTTTAGCATGTTAAATTTATTTTTGTATTTAAAAATAAATATTAAACAATAAAAATAGTAATTTTAATAATCAGATTTGAAAAAAAAAAAAATCAAAACATAAAACTGTTAANTCTAAATGTTCTATAATGTAAATATTAAAAAATAGATAAAAATAATAAAATATACAATTTAATTAATTATATATATGAAGTTATAAATGTATAATCTGAATGTTATATTAAAATTTTAGCATGCTAAATTTATTTTTGTATTTAAAAATAAATATTAAACAATAAAAAATAGTAATTTTAATAATCAGATTTGAAAAAAAAAAAAATCAAAACATAAAACTGTTAATGAAAAAAAGCATGCAGGTTGTCTTCCATTAAACTTCATATTGTGCATAGACATACCAATAAGAATACAAAATTGATCAATAAGAATACAAAATTGATCAATAGCCACATCTTGGTTCAGAAAGAGTGGATGGAATTAACTGACAAGTCATTGGTTTGTAAGTATGTTTAGACTAAGTCTGCATAAAGTCCATGAATTGACTTGTCAAAGTACTAACAAGTCAGTCTTAAAAGTTATCAATTTGTCAGATTGATTAGAAATCTTATTAACCCAAGGGCCCATCCATATGTAATCTGTAATAATGGAGATTTTAAATGTTAGATTAAAAAAATAATTTTATAAATGTTAAAAATAAATAAAATTATTGAATGATTTTTATTTTAATATTAAAATATTTAATTAATGAATAAAGAAATTTATTTATTTTTAAAATTACCTTAAAACATCTTAACCCGACATATAGGTTGGTTTAAAAAAAAAAAATCTTTACTTATTAATTTAATATTTTAATATTAAAATAAAATTCATGTTTTTAAACATTTATAAAATTATTCTTTTAATATAACATTTAAAATCTCCATTATCACAGATTACAAATTGGTGGTCCTTGGTTTATAAGGTTCATACCTATCTGACAAACTAATAACTTTTAAAAGTGACTTATTAATACCGTGACAACTAAATTCATGGACTTTTTGGAGTCCAAAGTGACTAACCAATGACTTGTCATTTAATTCCATCCACTCTATTTTTATCAAGATATGGCTATAGATTAGGATCAAGGGTGATGTGGAATTATTTTAAAAATAATTTATTTATTTATTTATTAATTTAATATTCAAATAAAAATTATTTAGTTTTTTAAATATTTATAAAATTATTTTTTTAATTTAATATTTAAAATCTCCATTGTTAGAGATTATAAATGGGTGGACCCTTGGGTTCATAAGATTCATAATCAATTGACAAAGTGATAACTTTTAAGAGTGACTTGCTAGTAATTTGACAACTAAATCCATGGACTTTCTGTAGTCTAAAATAAAGTGATAAACCAATGATAATTTCTAAAATGGCTTGTCATTTCATTCTATCCACTCTATTTTGATCAAGATAGAAAGATGTGGCTATAGATTAGGGGTTAAGATGGATTTAGGACGGAGAGATGGAATATGGTAAAAAAAATCATATAATCGTTAAAATTTTCTAGAAACTATATAAAATTCATAGGAATTTGAATATTTTTACAAAAATATAGTTAAACATTTTATAGTTTTCATTTTAATATAAGTACGGGTCCTTAAAAGTTTTCAAACCCCGATATTTTCTAATATGTTAGACACCTGATAATACGAGTGTCATGCCCCATGATATTATTATTAAATAATAATAATAATATCAGGAATATAATAATTCTCCTAAACGGTCATAATAAATGCTTATTGGAATAAATTATCCTAAAGGGGGTCATAATAAGTATTTATTATGCATATAAGGGTAATTAAAGAGAATGGTAAGAGAATGGTAAAATAAGTAACCGTAATCAATGGAGAAACCCTAAAGTATAATAAATAATTCAATGATCAACACCAGGGATTGGGTTTTTTGCCATGGATGAAATTTATATAAAGGGGGGAAAGGATGAGAAAAGGACATCTCTCTATTTTGACATATCTCTCTTTGGCTAAAGCTATAGAGAGGGGAAGGATAAGGATTCACTGGAAGGGTAGTAGATTGAGGGCTCGGGAGTGACCTGTTACTAAAGATTGGAGTAGCAAGGTCAATGGTTGGGTGGAGAGTCATCCCCCACTTTGTGTTATGGTTGTCATATCAAGGATCAGGGTATGGATGTTCATGAACTCACCGGGTTGCAGGTAAGTTGGGTTCTTCAACACATGTAAGTTTCTCATCCCAATGATTTGATTGAAATTTCATTAGGGTTTCCTTAATTACAAATTATTGGTTATTTAATTGGATAACGTATGTATTTATCTTGTTAAAACTATGGGACATTACACCGAGGGTATACAATGAGGGATTTAGATGGGATAAATCTCCAAGTCCTCGAATATTCTAAAATTAGCATGATGTATGTTGTTGTAGGAGTTGCTCACGGTGGTGTTATCATCAATAATAAATGAAGACAACAATATCTTCTTATCATTCAAAATCTGCAATCCATCTTCCAGCTTCGGTACCTTTACCTAATACTCGATAAAGTGCAGACATATTCCTCAATTTGTATGCTTCCAATTTAGAGTTTTGGGATGGTTGATTGTATTCTTTATATATATGTGTAATCTATTTGTTCTACATTTTTGAATTCTTGGTCATCTCACCTGTCCCATCTTTAGAAATCAAACCATCTCTCATCTCTTCCCATTTTCGGCGCTCCATTTCCTTTGTTCATCGTCCTCCGTTTCCTTCCATTTGTAGTCCTGGTGGTCCCCTCTCCTAGTCACATTGGTTTAATGCACGTGCCATCCTCCCTAACAGGTTCAAACTCTCGATCTTTCCCTCCACTACTGTGATGTCCCTACTACATTCCCTATTACTACCCTACTATCTCAGACTCCTCTAGGGCGCCATAGTCTAGTCCCCGTGTAGCAGAAAACCATGTTTCCCATACTACTCCAAGGCGCCCTACTCTAGTCCCCGTGCAATTGAAAACCTTGCTGTCCATTTTGATCTGAGTGGAAATTCGCCTTCATATTCGATGAGTATGGAGAACTAGTATGCTATAGAGCCTTCATTAACATGGAAAATTAAGTTTTTACCCACAAACTCACAAAATGTGTTGCAATACCACATGCCATTTAAATCTTAGTTTGGACAAACAAAATAAAAACTTCAAACCTGAAAGAGGGTTTTCACAATGATGCACTTAGGTGTTGTAATATCACCTATATAGAATAGGGATCTCTCCACTGTTGAGAATCATCGTGGTTTTATCAACCACCACCATTCGCCCAAAATCATCTCCACTCATATCAAAGTGTGTTCCACTAAATGCATAGAGTCCTCTCAAGCATTTGTCAGTGACCACAAAGAAGATTGGTATTTTCACACACATATTCTTGTCCATGCATTTCACCTGTTAGTGATAAACTCAATACAATCCAATGCAACAATACAGATAAGAGGTTACGTCACGATTTGCAACAATGTGTCACATTAATATTTTTTCTCTCTCTTCTTTTGTTAAGACTTCTTGTGTGTTAAAAAAATACAGTTTCATGGGTGTAACAATAAAATATTTCTCTGCATTAAAGTTTATAACTCAAACTTTGATGTTTCAACATTTAATAAATTAGAATGAACTAGTTTAAAATAATATTCATTCTARCCTTATAGCATGCTCCATAKYCTTCCCYAYYTTTGAASAACAATGGACTTACAACACCCACCTRTTTTTTTGTATGGATTCATATCCACAAGGTTTCCATGTCCACATGCATCACCTACAATATTTGAAATTCACAACGTTAGTAGTTGATGATTTTTATTATTCTGTATAACTTAGTAAAACTAGTCGACATTTTATGGGAGGTAGAAGACATTACTTCACACATACAAGGAGCTTTACACTAATTGAAGTTTAAACTTTGATTATTCCCAATTCCAACTATTTTCATTAATGAAAAATGGTGAATGATGGTATTCATATTTGATGACATAAGTGTTGGAAAATGAAGTGCTCTACAACTAGGTGGATATTTGCAAAGTGGGATTTGCAGGTGGGGATAGGAACTATAAGGGCTATGATAACTATATATATATATATATATATATATAATGGCTCTGAATCAAATAAAAATAGTGAGAGAAAGCCTACATCATTGTTCAACAACTTCAACTTCCACAACTCTTTTTTAGACTACCACTTGCACGTAACAACACCATTCACATTCAATGGTAAGCAATAAGTATATGCATCAGTGAGTAGGTTTTTAAATCCTCTAATTGTCACAACTACCTTTTTTTTGTGACTATCTCTTGCACCTAACAACACCATTCACATTCATTGGTACAAGTGATAAGTATAAGCATTAGTGAGCAGGCTTATGAATCCTCCAATTGTCACAATAAGTTTTTTTTGTGACTACTGCTTGCACCTAACAACACCATTCACATTCACTGATAGAAGTGATAAGTATATGAATTAGTGAGAAGGCTTATAAATCCTCCAATTGTTGACACCACCATGATTGCAAAGCCAAACACCATACAAAACTACACACAAATTTTCAAGTCAACAATCAACCTTAAAATATGACCAC
The DNA here is from genome assembly GCA_000966675.3 of Picea glauca. Classification (NCBI taxonomy): domain Eukaryota; kingdom Viridiplantae; phylum Streptophyta; class Pinopsida; order Pinales; family Pinaceae; genus Picea; species Picea glauca. The sequence continues at coordinate 7,118 of JZKD02S1695889.1, read as the reverse complement.
ATAATTGAAAATAAAAAAACAACATTGTGCATAGGAAATCCAAAGATAGACATGTATGGGTGAAAATGAAAAACTTGTATTTGAATAAAGGCACCCTTAAAAACCCTGTCATGTACAAGGATTTCAATCTCAGTTTTGGAGCAACATGGAGTGGTCATGGTCCTCTAGGTAAAGGGAAAAAGTTGCAGTTGCCCACCAATCCCAGAAATTTTACTATTTTGTTGTTCTGCACTCACAATTCTTTCTCATTACTATTGTGACACTCACAATTGAAATCTCTCACTATCATGCTAATTGTTTCCTTGCTCCTATCAATTGTCAATCTCTCCTACCAAGACTTTGTTCTTGTAAATCATAATCCTCTCCTACACTTCTCTCTCAAATGGAACGGATGACGGCATATCTTTGTGTACATTATTATAAATCTCCTCATACATGTTACTTAAATTGTGCTCTAGTTGACATTTGGGCTCTGTTACTCTAAATGTTTGGACAAATTTCACTCGCTTATGCTACTTGTATCATAATGGTTCCAAGTGATAAATTGATTTATACCTTCTTCTATGTTTAAATGAGTGGTCTAACTATAAGTATTCTTGATTTGGATAATTATAATTGAAGTTATTAACAGAATATATGCATGGTTTGTTTACCAACCACTGGTGAGGCTCCCCATCCAAACTCATAGACACATGCTAAAGTGTCCCATTGATGGGATTGGTCGAGAGGTAAAATCGTGGAAAAAATATATAACACTTTGGAATTAAACCTATAAGATTGTTGCGAAAACACAGATGTAATTAGTTATTGTGTTCTCACAACAAATGTAATTAGTTACCTGTCACATCAAAAATTCTCAAAGTTATTCTACATGGTGCATCTGGATAATCACAAATTAAAAAAAGATATTTACCCAACATATATATATATATATATATATATATTGATGACCAATTCACTACATTTACACATCAATGATTTCCTTCAAAATATGAGTTGCAAAGATTTTACAGATCAAGAAAATTGTTTATCTTCACTAATATATGATGTCAAAGATATTTATGTGGGTTAGCTTGAGTGATTGAGTGTTGTAATCTTAAGCCATGAAGTATCAAGATTGATTTTCCCATCTAGTTTCCTTTGTTTCCATGGGCCTCACTTCATGAAAATTGTGAGGTTTTCATTTGCAATCTTTCAATAGAGAATTCATATCCTAAATACGATATTGTCATCTAGGATATTATATCATATTTATTAAACATTAAGAAATATTAAAAATATTCTATAACTGATAGGTAATAAATCCAAGATCAACATAAGTCTGTTAGATTTTCTTAAATTTTCAGTATCAATAGATTTACCAGAGTACTTTGATATTCTTTTAACATTCAACAACTATAAACTAAAATTATAAGCAAGATCTAGAAGCAAATAAACAAGCACAAGAAGACACGAAGATTTGTCTTGGAAAAACCCCAAACTCAGCGAAAAACCCAGCCAACTTTCCTTAGAAAGAATATTTCTGATAACACAAAACAACCATGAACAAGCTCTATTCACAAGAGAAAAAACAACAATGAAGAAACCCTGATAACAAGATCTTATATATTCTTCTTTTCAATCCCTAACGAGGGTAGACAATTGAGCAAACCCTTGAAATGTGATTTGTAGCAGCCCCAAGGAGAGTGCTAGAGTACTCACCCTCTTCCAACGAACTTCCCAATATAGAAACCCTATAAAATGCAGTAGCTACATCTTCTTCCTTGCCTCATACTTGCATATTATTTTCTTCAGTGAGAGAGTTGTGAGTGTGTGTCAAATGGAAAGGCGTATCCCTTTATTTATAGTCTTCAAGTCAATTTACTCGGGCCGACTTCTCTTCCTCGAAATTCTATTTTCACTTTATTATTTTCCCGTGGGACCAACTTCTCTTCGGGAAATTATATTTTCACTTTATTATTTTCATGTAAGACCGAATTCTCTTCTGGGGTATTCTTCAATTGTTCAATTGTATTCCTTTGACTTCTTTGAATCTTCCTCTCTAAGAAATTTTTTCTAGGAGGGAATACCTCATGCTGCTACAAAACATCAACACTACCTCTTAGCAAGGGAGGTATTCTTCCATAATGTTCTCCTCTAGTAGTACCAATCACACCCATCCACTTAACATGGCATGGGAAAGACTATCACCATAGTCTCAAGACTATGATGCAAGTATCTATGATGTTTGTCCTCTCTTAGTAGTCCCAATCACACCCATGCACTTCACATGGTATGGGAAAGACTACTCCATGGTTCCAATCACACCTAGCCACTTCACATGGTGTAGGAAATACCATGCTACAAGTCCTAATCACACTTAGCCACTTCATATGGCTTAGGCCTGACTTGTACCAGGATACTCATAAATCCCTTAGTCACTTGACATGACTGATCTAGCAAACCCCTGGCCAGAGGGAGAGTATATTCACATTGTAGGAGAAACATAACAACTCCCTCTTAACGATGGTGGAAATTCTACATAATGCCAAGCTTATCTCTAAAGTACTCATACTTCACTTTAGACAGAGGCTTGGTGAGAATGTCTGCTATCTGCTCATTTGTGGATATGTATCGGATTTCCACTGCTCCTTTCTACACCATGTCTTAGATGAAATGGTGTTTTATCTCTATATTCTTTGACTTGTCATGAAATACTGGATTCTATGAAAGATTCACACAACTTCGATTATCATAGTATAGCAAATTTGGCTCCAAATCTATATCAAATAACCCGGCAAGCAACTTCTGAAGCCATGATGACTCACATCTTGCAACACTGGCTAATATATATTATGCCTTTGTTGTATTGAGTGCCACTAGAGACTTGTTTTTGCTAAACCATAAGATCATACTTGATACCAAGCTGAAGCAACGTCCTAATGTGATTTTCCTGTCCACTACACTCCCTTCCCAGTCAGAATCTGTATAACCTTGCAACTTTAGTTCTCTGTCTGAGACATATCTGATTCCATATCCAACTGTACCATGTAGGTACCTCAATACATGCTTTGTTGCTACCAAAAGTACATGTCTAGGTTCAATAATGTATTGACTCAATGTGTTCATTGCAAATCATGTGTACGGCATGGTGTTAACTGGGTACATCAAGGATCTGATCAATTGTCTGTACATCGTGGGATCAACCAAATCTAAAGATGAATCCTTCAAGAGCTTCAGATTCGTAACCATAGGTGTGGTCATGGAATTGTGACACAAACATGCACCACCCAGGGGCACGTCCGCTCTCATAGGACCGTCCTCTCTTCTTGGCCCGAAGAACTCAAAGGTTCTATTAATTCCCTATCGAGAATMTTCCTACCCACAGATTCTCTTCGTYGCTTGATCCCCTTCCTTAACTTCTCGGAGGATCGGAACTCGCRACTTCGCAAGTTCAAAGGTTGAACACTGGGTTCTCGGATCCCCGAGACCCGATGGTCAGTCAACTCRCTGACTTTTCCCTGAGGGATTTCGCTACTYGCGACCTCGCTACTCGCGATACCAAACTTTTGGTTCTCCAACCTCCGATATCCGAGGCACCAAAACTCCGATGCACACATGTGACTTGACCCGTCCACACCCGTCACTTCTATCAGGACTTCCGCACTATCGCGACCTCGCTCCCTCACGACTTTGCTTCTCACGAGGTTGACTAACTTCTACGTCGACTCCCGAGGTCCGAGATGCCGAAACTCGTGACCTCACTCCCTCGTGACTTCACTTCTCACGAGATCGAGTCCTCGAGCCTTTTCTCGTGAGGCTCCGATCCATGATCCCACGTGTGGATCCAACAGTCCTTCCGCAATCCGGATCCAATGGCTATTCACCTTCTCACGCCTCGCATCCTCGTGACTCGGAGTACTCGATGCTTGGGCTCTCACCCTGCGAGCTCCCGAGTTCGTGAGATCTCTCGATCTCTGACACCTGTCCTCTTCAAATGGATGCTCCTGATCCTCTCATCATTTCGCCACTTCGTGTACTCGCGCCTCGCGACTTTGAACACCAATTTCTCAACCCTTCCACTTACGAGTTCTCGAGATGCGAGGTGCCACCTGTCCACTTTCCAACTCCTGTGGACCCACACTATCCTCGAAGTAGTCGAGATATCACTCCTCGCAATCTCGCGACTCTCCTTACCAAACTTAGGACACTTTCTTCACGAGGTCCCAATGGGCGATCTTGTGAACGATCCAACGGCCCTGACCGACTTGGATCAATGGTGCCGCCCCTCTTGAGCTTTGAATCCTCTCCACGCCTATGYTGTGACTACCTTGCACTTCTGGGAGATCCAACGGCTCTCAAAAATTCGTGAAACCTCTTCCAAARATTTTGTCCATTCGTTCTTCCCTTGAGGATTCTRCGAAATAAAGAAGTGTCTCTCCCCGAGACTCGTTTGCTCACTCGCCAACCTGCAACACTTTCCTCCGACTTCCAACGATAGCTTCCCTGCACTTGTTCTTCRGTGAACTCTAAGGCCTATACCTTCTGAGCTTGTTCTTGACTTCTCAAGTCCTTCAGAGAACTTCTTGCGCACACTCCTTGCGACAAATCTTCCACAACGTCTAAGTGTTGAAGTTGTTTGACTCTGCGCAACTCTTGCAACAACAGTCTTTGATTCCCTTTGCTCAGATTCACAACTGAGACTTCTTCTTCAGCCTGCGCACTCCTTGCATGGCTTCAACAACCCACCTTTACTTCTGGGTGAATGAGAACAAAAGTTAAACTACTGAGCCTTCATCAATGCACTCCTTGCGGATGAATTCAACTGCACACCTTGCAGGAATCTCCTGGCTCAGATAGAGAAACAATTGAACCTCATTCTCTCTTCCTTTYAGACTTCAGTTTGAAACATGAAATCACATGCACAACATATACAAAGCAAATGCATAAGAAGAAAGCAAACATTCATGAGCATAACATCAGTACACAGAGAATAGACACATCACCATGGATTTGAATCAAAGTTTTCTTCTATTAATTCAATATCTGTACATGGGTGTTCTTCATACAATTCTCTGCATGCTCTTCTCTTCTTGCTCCAGAATGAATAATGTTACAATGTACAAGTGAGGGTGTCTATATCCGTTTTCCCTCTTGAACTCTAAACTATCAAATCTAGACTTAAAATCCTATCTACCAGCATTAACTGTCTTAAATGCCTCATCTACCTAAGGAAGAGAGCCATCCGCTCAAGGTCCATTACAATATACAAAGTGCACCTTCATAAATGGCTTCATTAAGTCTTGCGCAACAATCCCAAAGTATTTTCAAAATTCGTGTTGGCTTGTCCAGCTGTTTCCTGCTCCACGCTGGCTCGCTTGATGTGTTGGTGATGCTCCTGCATCAAATTGCATTCCATCATCCTGAATCTCTACAAGATATCAACTATATACTTTCCTTGGCTAAGGAAGATCTCATCTGGTCTCTTCCACACCTCTAATCCCAAGAAATAGTGCATCAACCCCAGATCCTCCATTTTGAACTCGGAATTGAGCTGCATCTTGCACCCATACATGAGCTTCTCATCCCCTGCAAGAAATAATTGATCCACATATAGTACGAGCATGTGCATGATGTTTCCTCTTTCCTTTCCCTTGAGAACACTGGTAAGAAAAGTGTCCCAAATTTTGACAGTTGAAACATCTAATCTTAGATACATCCTTCTTGTGATATGGAATTGATCTTCTATTTTTCTTCGTATTGTTGTTTCTTATTTCTTTCCTTTTCTTTACATGAACAATAGGAGCTTGGTTTTCTTCATCATTGGTCTTCTGCATTTGGGATGTCAATCTTGATTCTTCTTGGACACAGTGTTTCCATAGCTTGTCAAATTTAGGAAATTTCCTTCTTGCACAAATTCCTTGAACAAATGCATCCCAAGAAGAAGGAAATCCATTTAGATTTGTAGTCACAATATATACATCATCCACTGAATCTCCAATAACTGCTAGCTGATCCTTGATCTGAGAAATCCTCATAAGGTAGGTAGAAAATGAATCTGACTTTTTCATCATCACATTTCTAAGTTGATTCCTTATTGTTAGCTTCCTTCTTGTGTTCTTGATTTCATATAGTCTGGTTAAGGCATAAAACATCTCTTTTGGTGTCGTCAATTCTGATACATTAGGAATCAAGTGGTCCTTGATTGAATCTGTCAATATCCTCTTTGCATTGATATCATTTTTATTATGTCTTGCCTTGGCCTCTTCCTCTTCTAGTTTTGGGAGAACTTGCTTGACATGATCTAAGAGCTCATTCTCTTATAGAATGAGAAGTATTATATGCTTCTGTGATCTGAATTTGTGTGTGTGTGAACTTAAGGTGGATGTTAAAATATTTTTTAAATGGCATACATGAGCTTTCATATATATATATGAAAGTTGATGTATGGCATTTAAAAAAATATTTTAACATCCACCTTAAGTTCATAATTGTATACAGAAAGAGTAAATGAAAGTAAAAAATTTCTTATTATATACATAGGTGCTTTCTACTTTTCAATATGATTTGTGTATACCCAAATTAGATTTCAATTCCAAAATATGTGTCATAATATTGACCTTCTTAACCTTATAATTCATCTAGGTCATCAAAACTATACTGATGTTGGAAAGCTTCTCCTAATTTTTTTTTAGCATTGAAATGACATTATAAAAAATCTAAGTAATCACTTACCTTTCTTAAAGTTAGATAGACCAATTCTGAGATGATAACCATCATCATAATATACAAACAATTTTTTTAGAATAAAAAACTTGAATATATATATATATATATATATGACAATCTTTTAAATTATATATTTAAGTTTAATGATTAAAATAGATAATATATTAAATAAAATTTACAAATTTAAACATGAGAAAGTTGTAAATTAATATGAATTGTTTAAATAAATTTTAAAAATAATAATCTAAAAATATTTCTTCCTTATAATATTTCATAAATTAAATACAACTTTTTAATTCTCTATTATTTCATAAATTACAATACAAGTTTTTAATTTTATATATATCTATATATATATATATATGTTGTATATTATATTATGTAATGAGAAGTTGTATATGAATAGGTAT
>JZKD02S1695878.1:75227-86109 GCA_000966675.3 Picea glauca | reverse complement strand
AAAGGAAGATATAGCCTAGCCGTTGCTACACTTTTCTCTCTTTTTCTGAGCTAGCGTTGAAGTTATAGGTTGAAAAGAGGAGACGTCCTAGGCCTAGTTGGACTACACCTAGGGTGTCTCCTTCTAGGGTTTGAAGGCCTTGCCTTTGCAACACCTTCTCCCTTAAATTTATACTTTGAAGCTAGCCGTTTTTCCAAGTGTATTTAGATAAGGAGGAAGGAGCACGAGGCCTTTCTTAAGCAACACCAGAGTGAGCCTCCTTCCCCTAGGGTTTTGATTCTAGGGCCCTGCCATTGCAGCACCTTAGAACCTTACCTTCCAGTCTCTAAGTTTTAAATCCTCCTGAGACTTTGTGCCCTTGCTTTTGACTCCATTTACCCTAAGGCACTAGTAATATCTCCAACATTGAGTTTCTAGTGTACAAAACCATCTTTTAAAACTTTCATTTTTTGAAACCCTAACTAACCCTAACGCTACTAACCTAGGCTGACGTCACAGCTGACGCAACAAGCCTTTTTTACTAATAACAAGAAAATAAATGATGACGTCAAGCATTTACTGAACAAATTGTTGATTGACTATACTGTAGGCTTGGTCATTTTGGTAGATATTGATGAATTGATGATCTCTCATAAGCTAATTAGCAGAACGTTGAATTCATCTTATCTATTACATTGCTTATTGAATGAAATCAGATAGTTAAGAAGTACTAACCCTTTGAGTTATAGCCTGCAAATATACATATTGTGTTGTTATTGTTTTGTTTCGGGAAGGTATTTTCAACAGGGACTTCACTTCTTTATTGGCTGATTAGCCAGACTATCTGATACTGGTGGTAACCTGCGAGGAGGGAAATCTTAACACTTGACCTTGTATCCATTACCTCTTCAAACCCCAGGTTATCGGGGACATCTCCCCTGGGCTAACCTCCCTAAACAGAAAGAACCTCCCCATCGAGGTGACATTGGGTGGGGAAGGTTCCTGTTACGCCAGTTTGTCCACTATCCTATAGCCTGTGACCTAAAATACAAACTGCGTGATAATAAGTAGATCCTGCAAAGAGTAGTCTTGTGAATCTATATATGTGGTTGGCTAGATAGGGTGCAAGTATTTCACTTTATTAGATTAAACCTCTGTATTATCCATTGTATGCATGCTATTGTGTGAGTTTTTGCAGGTTGGACTTCAAGGGTTTCAATAGGGTGCCTCTTGGAAGAGTCTCCTTTTGAGATTTTCATACACTCCAAGTTATTTTTTTATTGTTCACCTTTTTTCATTCTCATTTCGGTAGATAACATGCTTAGATAGGTCACCTAAAGTCTTTAAATTTTCTGGTTCTTGTATGCAAGAAATCTTTGCCTAAAAACAAAGATTTCATAACATTTTCTGAGTGTGTTGCAGCTCAAATCAACAAGCAATAGCTTGCTGATTTTTGCAGATTCTCACCAGGACAAGGGAGCATACTACCCAATTTCATGCACAACACACCTTCAAGCAACTCCTCTCATTGTGGTAAACGCTTATCTTTTCCTTCTATATTCTAAATTACTGTAAATGCAAGCCCAAAGGAGTTGTACCCAAGTGGCTTGCATTCTTTCTCTTTCTCTCTTATTTTTTGCAAGATTAGATCTCCTTCATTTATTTTCTTGCTTAGTTTAGCTAGATTAGTTGTGATTTCTACATGCATGCTTACTTAAAATAATCTAGAGTAGATCTCATAACATATGCTAGCCTAGAGCCCGTGGAGGCATCATGGATATTTTTCTTTCAGTTTATCTTAGCTTGCATGCAGTCTTTAATTTCGTAAACCTATCACACATGCATGTGCTAATCGGTTAATTAACTTTTCGGTTCTGTCTTTTACTTTACATGCAAGCAACTGTTTCTTAATTTTTCCATCTTATATACATGCATGCAGGTATCAATATCTTAAGGGCTTAATCAACCTTTTAAAATTCCACAAGTTACTTTCAGTTCTCACACTTCACTTTTGTAATATAACATTTAAGAACTCGTCTGGCAACTTCTTTGTTAAAGGGATTCAACCTTCACATATTTCAATTTTCAGTACTTTGGCAACTTTGTTGAGCAAGCTACAAGCACTCAATCACACTTCACAATATTTAGATCATAGATCTAAAATTCATTAATTAGACTTAATAAGACACCTTAACTCACCATCTTCGCCACTTAAAAACTGGGGTTTTGAGGAAAGCCACAGAAATTTTCCGGAGTACTCGTCCTTAGGGTTGACCTGTGAAGCTAGGGTAGGCCTCGTTGCCTCACTTGTTGAACATCCGGCAACCACTTGGTAATAGGGGGAGGAGAGTTTTGGGTTTACATCTAGATAGGGATAAAAATTAATCTCACACTTAATCACTTAATTCAATTTTCAGTGTACAACACCAAGCAATACAGTTACACACTTGCAAGTTCACTGATCTCACTGTCTCTCATTTTACATTCATATGCAAGTTAAATTATGTGTTGTGGAATTATCACTTAAGTGGTTATATCTCTTAATCAGGAGCACATTTCTTTCAAATATTTCATCTATTTTGTTCATTTATCTCGTGGTGTGATCCTTCAAGAAGTGCACATCCACCTGGAGGCATTCTCTTGATTGGGTCTTGAGTGCTTTGCGTCTCTTGGCCATTGAAGAGCAGTCCAACGGAGCTCTATATTTTGTGAGCATGCTTGGCTTCATGTGTTGATCTCTTTATCTTATGTATCTTTAATTCCTGCACATGTGAGCAAACTTGTGAGTATATTGTATATCTTGTATCTAATCTTAATCTGTATATCTGATTTATTCTTTTGTATCTAATTGTATCTATATTATTGTAATACTTTGTAACTTATCTTGTAACGAACATTCCCCCTAACTTAGTTGACCCCATTGCCCAATCTTAGGCACTAGTCTTAGTTTCCCTAGGAAAAGGTCTGACTCTCATACTTAGATGGTTGCATTTTGCATTTGTTGATTGAAATCTTAGGTTAGATTCCCCCTGACCTTTTAACCAATTAAAACCAACTCCTAGAACATTAAATACTAATCTCATCTAGTAAATAGGGTCTACCCCCCTTGGCTTCCCTAGGAGTTAGCCTAGATGGAAGAGGTTCAAGTCAAAGTGACAGTGTGGACTTTGAACCTAGGCATTGTACCTCCGAGGACACACTAAGTGAGCAGGACTTAGCTCACGTTTGCAAGTGTGTATAAGGACGACAACAGGCTCCTCTCCTCTAATTCGTCCCATGCATCTAATAAATCAAATAGCACCTGAAACTCCTCATGAATGGACTAGATTTGATGCCCAAGGCCCTGCAATGAAAACCTAAGTGATAGAATCTCCAAAAGACCTGCCAATCACCTACAACGAATCTCTCTCCAAGGATGGTGTGGCCCCATTGCTGGAAACCACCAATGGTGTGCCCTCCTTCTCTTCCTGTGCCTGTTGCTGTCTAGAACCCTCCTGCATTGATGTAGAACCGAGCTAGAATGGTGTGGGATAATATTTCATCTCCGAGACTAAGCTTGGGACAAGCTAGGTGGAATTTTTCACCACTGAATCATCCTCTAGGGTTTGTTAAGTCAAAACCCTCAAAACCCCCAAGAGATGGGCCCTCTAGCTAGAAGCTCATCAGTCATAGAGATATAGCAATGTCAATCACATCTCATCATCAATATTATTAAACATATGCATAAAACCCCTAATACATCAGTCAATAGCTCAAAGACATTACAAAACCTTCAATACAAGATTGGAGAAAAAAACAAGGTGTCCTATTGGGCTAGTGTCCACAAGAAAATAAAAGTTTCAAGAAAGATCTCATGCAAGTCATGTAAGTGAGGTGATGTGGCTAGGGGATGTCCAAACATGTGGGTGTAGTGAGGGCCAAGGATGCATAAGTGTTACCTATGGGTGCCTTTGTAGAAGGCGAGTTGTACCTCTCATGGATGCATTTTTTCCAAGCCCATTCTTGCCTTTATTCTTTTTATTCTAGTTTTGTTCTTTTATTTACTTTTTTTGTTCAAGAACTAACCAGGGGACACTGCCTTGGCATGGTGACCAGAGATGAAAGCATTATCCACAAGTACTTTCACAGAGATGAGAAGGTTGGCTTGTGATGAGACCCTCTATCCCTTGGCTATGCAACCAAAGGTCACTGCCTTTGCGTGGTAACTAGATGGTGGCAATGTCATACTGTTAGGTACCCATGGACCTAATAGGCTGGCTCGTGATGAGACCCCCTATCCTCTGACTAGGTCTTGTTTTGTTATTTTCTAGGTCCCTCTTATTTCTTGCTGAGAGGCTTTTCACTACCTTCTTGGGGATCCTTGGGCGAAGCATCTCGAGGTTTTATTTCTAGGCTTTTGTCTTTTACCAGTTGCTTTTACCTTCTAGGCCTTTAACCCCTTCTTCCCACGAGATAAGGTGCAATCCTGCAAATAGGTCAACCAAATGCTCGGACAAGGAGAATGAGATAAATGAGCAGGAGATAAGATGAAACAATGGTGCTATGATGGGAGCGGACAATGGATTTTCAAAAATTCTCCCAGTGGAAAACCAAGACCTATGGGCACAGGCTTGCTAGGGCAGCCTACCAATTTCCCCAAGCATGGTCAAGTGGGCTAATGTAAGATCCAAGCAGTTGTTAGAGATAAAAGGAATCAGATGCATATATTTAAAGGTTTCAATGATCAAATTGACACATACCATGATACCTGGACCAATTACCTCATGGAGCAAGAGCCTCTTCTGATACAGGATCAAGTCGATGGTGATGGATGTTGTTGTTGCTGACAAGACAAAGATGATGAATGAAGAAAAAGTGGGTCCTCCAGGGCCATGATCAGGTCAATCCTTCTCTCGGTACTCCATGTCTAGGACCTGTGTGCCTCGAGACATGATCTCCTAGTTATCCCTAAAAAGTGGGGATAACAAGACCAAATACCTCCAATGAATCTAGGAGGAAGAGACCCAAGGGGGTTTGACAAGGGAAGAGATAGGATGGATGAAAACACAAGCAGGGAACTAAGAAGAAAGAAGCTATTCTATACATGCAAAGAGCCTTGGGATCCATCCCACAAGTGCGTGGACAGAGGCAAAGCCCACTACATTGAGGTTACTTCAGACAATGAAGAGGAGGAAGATTTCGGCCACCTGCAGAATATAGAAGCAGATACCACTGAAATTGTTGAAGAAGAAGGTCCAGGTCATGGCATGACAACGGAAGAGAAGGCTATGTTAGCTTCCATCAATGGGGTACCGAAGTATAACACCTTCAGGATGAGAGGGGTATTGTAAGGACAGAAGGTTTTGATTCTTATTGATGGGGGTGATTTGCACAACTTCATTGACTCAACACTGTTACAGAGGAGGCACATGCCCACAATTGAATTTGAAGGATTCAAGGTGGAGGTAGCAGAAGAAAGCACCATGCCCTGTAACATGTATATTCCAGGGATGAAGCTTACACTGGGTAGACATGACTTAGCACAGGACTTCTATGTGATGGACCTCCTTGATACAAACATCATCCTTGGAGTTCAATGGCTTATTACGTTGGGACCAATCACCACCAACTACAAGACTATGGAGATGTCTTTCATAGAGGAAAGTGGGATAAAGGTAGTTCTCAGGGGCATGTCAAGAAACACATCTAGGGTGGTTACAACAAAGCGCATGGAGGCCATTTTCATAAGAGAGGACATTGTATATGCTGCTGAGTGTAGGATTTCAATACGTGTGGACAAGGAAGGAAAGGCTCACTATGCACCAGAGATTCAAAGGATCATTGACAAACATAGCAAGGTGTTTGGACCCATTCCACCTGGAGTACCACTAGATAGGGGGTTTGAACATATCATAGAGATAGAAGAGGGAGCAAAACTAATCATCACCACTCTCTACAGACACCCAAAAAAGTACAAAGATGAGATAGAGAAGGTCATCAAAAAACTATTAGACATGGTTCACATCAGACCAAGTTCCAGTCCTTTTGCATCTTCAGTAGTACTAGTGAAGAAGGATGGAACCATGCGCATGTGCATTGATTTCAAGGCATTGAACAAGAAAACTATTAAGAACATGTATCCCATTTCGAGGATTGATGAGCTATTGGATGAGCTCCATGGGGCGGTTTACTTCACCAAGATTAACTTGTGCTCTGGATATCATCGGATCAAAATGAGGGAGCAGGACATCCCCAAAATTTCCTTCAGGTGTCACTATGGCCACTATGAATTCCTAGTGATGCCATTTGGATTGACCAATGCACCAGCCACATTTCAATCTTGCATGAATCACATCTTCAACAAGCAGTTGAGGAAGTACCTTCTAGTGTTCTTTGATGACTTGTTGATCTATAGCGGGACTTGGGAAGAACATATGCAACATGCAAAACAGATTCTAGCCATCATGGAGGACCAATCCTTGTATGAAAAAGAGTCCAAATGTGAATTTGGAATGACAGAGGTCCTCTATTTGGGACACATCATCGGAGTAAAAGGGGTACAGGTACACCAAGAGAAGATCAAAGCCATACTTGACTAGCCCACACCTAAGACCCTTACAGAGTTGAGGGGGTTTCTCAGCCTTTGCAGCTATTACTGGAGGTTCATCAAGGGATTCTCATAGCTTTGTGCACCCTTGACTGATTTAACCAAGAAAGGGGCTTTCAGATGGAGTACAGAGGCACAGTCGACATTTGACAAAATGAAAAAGGTAATGAGCACATGCCCAGTTTTAGCCCTACCAGATTTCGGCCAACCCTTCACATTGCAGTGAGATAGCTCCGGGGAGGGAATTGGGGCCATATTTATGCAGAATAGGCACCCCCTTGCCTATGAGAGCCAAAAGTTGAGGGACCCTCACCTTCTCTATACTATCTACGATAAAGAAATACTGGCCATCATGCATGCCTTGGCCAAATTCAGGCAATACTTGTTAGGAGCAAGATTTGTAGTGAGATCAGATCACAACAGCCTTAAGTACTTTTTGGAACAGAAGGACTTGAATGAGAGGCAACAAAAGTGGGTTAGAAAAATACAGGCGTATGATTTTGACATTGAATTTTTCAAGGGGAAGAATAATGTAGTGGCAGATGCATTATCTAGAAGGCCATCAGTTTATGCTATGATCGATATTTCAGTCAACTGGAAAGCCCACCTCCTGGTGGAATATTCAAAAAACCAGTTCGCTTGTCAGTTGATGGATGGGAAGATACAGGATGACAACTTCAGAATCATATATGATGTCATCTACTACAAGGGCCGAAATTTCTTGGTTCCTGAGTCAGCCTTTAAGGCCAAGGTATTACAAGCATGTCATGATTCACCGATGGCAGGGCACTAAGGTATTGTCAAAACATACATGCAGGTAAGGGAAAGGTTTCCATAGAAATGTCTCAAAGAAAATGTAGTGCTCCACATCAAAGACTGCACTACTTGCCAGGAAAACAAGGATGAGCATACACATCCGGCAGGATTGTTACAACCTCTACCCATCCCAGAGCACAAATGGGAAAGCATCTCTATGGACTTTATCACAGGATTGCCAAGGGCACAAGGGAAATATTGTATTTTTGTGGTGGTGGACAGGTTAACCAAATTTGCACACTTTTTCTCCATTGCCACAGCCTTTAGTGCAACACAATTTGCAGATTTATTCTTCAGGGAGATCTTCAGGCTACATGGTTTACCCAAGACCATTGTTAGTGACAGAGATAGACGATTTATGATCACCTTTTGGCAGGAGATATTTAGATTGGTTGGTACGACCTTGACCCTTAGCACCAGTTACCACCCTCAGACTAATGGGAAAATCGAAATAGTCAACAAGTGGGTGGAAGGCTACCTCATAATTTATGTAGCAGGGCAACAGAAGGCATGGGTTAGGCGACTACACCTAGAGGAATACTATTACAACACCACTTATCACTTGTCCATTTGTATGACTCCATTCAGGACCTTGTACAGTTATGGCCCTCTCTCCTTTGTAGAGATTTCCTTCGGTGATAACAGAGCTCCTATGGTATAGGATTGGGTGCAACAGAGTCAGGACATACTCAAGGAATTAAAAGATCATCTACAAAGGGCACATAATCAACAAAAGTTCCATGCACACAAACACAAGTTTGAGCGTACTTTTGAGGTTGGTGACTTGGTCTAGTTAAGGCTCCAACCGTACAGACATGCTTATATCAAAAGAAGTGGAGAAAAGAAGCTCCGACCCCGATTCTTTGGACCCTACGAAATCAACAGGAAGGTAGGGGTCATGGATTATGAACTTGAGCTTCCACAGTGCAGTAAGATACACAACGTCTTCCATGTGTCATGCTTGAAGAGGGCCATTGGCCAGCACATCACCCCACTTAAGGTACTGCCACCCTTAGATGAAGAGGGACAATTGATACTAATGTCGGAGGAAATACTGAGGGCTCGGGAGAAGAAACTCATGAGGAGGAGCATCAGTGAATACTTAGTCAAATGGAAGGACTTGCCTATTGAGGATGCTACGTGGGAGAGTGAACAGGTGATACAGGAGATAGGCTCAGAATTGCTTGTGGACAAGCAATTTCTAGCAGGGGAGACTGTAATTTCCCCCACCTATTGAGGAAGAGGTTTGGAGAGACTCAGTAGTCTAGTCATCCCCACTAGACTATAGTCTCATGCAGCATGGGGAGAAGTCAACTAAACTCAATGTTATAATTTGAAGTTGACTTGAAAAGGTAAAAAGTAACTCACTGAAGAATTAGAATGCTTGAGGTTGAGTTAGGAGTTGAACCTAAGGGTTAACTTAACTCAACAGAGGAATAGAAAGAAGGTATAAAGGAAAGCCTAGGGCACACCTGTCACTCATCTTGGATTATTATTGCAAATTTCTTTTGGGCTTGTTATTGCACAGTTTGTAGCAAGGATAAAAGCTTTAGGTTTTAAAGGTCAAATTGGCATAACAGGAACCAATCCCATCCAATGTCACCACAATGGGATGGTTCTTTCTCTTTAGGGAGGTGAGGCTCAGGGGAGACGTCCTCGGTGACTCGGGGTTTTGAGAAAGAAAAAGGATAATAGGACTAGGATAAATTTCCCCCCTCACAAGTCACCACCAAGCAGATAGTCCTGGCTAAACAGCCAATAATAAAGTAAACCCCGAAAGATATACCTGCCTAAGACAAAGCAACAACAAATGATATATGCAAGCTATTTCAATGGGTTATTACTTCATATAAATGAATAACTATATGATAATCATATAAGCAATCTAGCAATAAATATTGACGAAGTCAATGTTTGTAAATAGCAATGAAAATTGTCACTTCACCAATAAACACTAGAACGATATGGCATTCAATGTAACCAATCAACACTTCATTTAATAAATTCCTTACATCATCATTCAATTGCTTATAAAACAAAACATTTGTTGCACAAGGGTATTAATAGCAAGAGATCACAACAACACTTAGTTAGCAGGGTTAGTTTATAAGCTAGGGTCAGTAGTTAGAGTTTGATTCAAAGAGTTTTGAGAGTTGTTTGTGATAAAGGTCACTTCAGCGCATGAGGTCTTAGGATCAGTGCCTTAGGGTTAAATGGAGTCATTAGTGTAGGACGTGTTGCCGCCTTATACACACCTGGGATATGTGGAAGAAATCTTCAATCCACTCGGTGTGTCCTTGGGGGAAAGTGAGAGTTAAGGTGTTGTCACCTAATCCTCAACTCCTCCGTCTAGGCCAACTCCTAGCGAAGCCAAGGGGGGTAGTCCCTAACAAATATACTAAGGCTTTTAAGGTAAGTACAAAATTGAAATCTAGGAGTTTATTATTCTTTCAAACCATCAACCATAAACTGAATAAAACATGAAAGAAACATTCACCACGATATATAATCAAATGAGCATATACTTGCATGAAAAGGATACTGAGAAACAATTGTTAGGTGCAAGTTTCATTTAAATTAGATATATAACCAAACTTAAAATGAAGCCCGTGGCTTTGCTGAGTGTGAAAAATTGAGGCCAGTGCCTTAAAAAGAATTGTGGGCAATGTAGTTCGAGTGTTTTATTAGGATAAATTAATGTTCAGTTAATGAAATGGTTTGGGCCTCCTTGGAGGTTAACTCTTTTCTTGGAAACTTGCGGAGAGATTTACCGAAACACAATGGTCTCACTAGTAAAACTCACTCAAAGTGTTGGATGTCCAAAACCGGTGGGAAGCCAGGTCTCGAGAACACCCACCTTACTTCTCATGTCACTTCAAGGCGTTTTCCCGCACATTAAGTTAACTACTTTGGAGGTTTTCCTAATTAAACTATCAACCACTGACCAACACAGTGTGTATGAACTTACTCCCAGCAGATCGAGACAAGCTCACAACTGGAAGGGTCAGGAACTGCACTGAGAGCTGAGGGGAATTTGTTTATTTTATGACAAGAAAATAAATGTGAGACTAATTACTAGATCCACACTGACCAGACCCCTTTCGAGGTCGCTGAGGGGATGGTTTATTTCATATGAAAAGAAAGTAAATGTGAGACTAATTACTAGATCCACACTGACCAGGTCCCTTTCGAGGTTGCTGAGGGGATGGTTTATTTTCCAAATTGAAATTGCAGAAATGAAACTAATCTAGCAATTAGTGTTCTACTTGCAAAAGGAAAATTTAATCTAAGTCAAAAAATTGCAAAAAAAAGACCCCACCATCCAAACCACCGCTCCCCCAGGGGGAATGAATGGCGGGAGCTTGCAGCCCTGTTGTCGTCCTTACACACACTTGCAAACATGAACTAAGTCCTACTCACTTAGTGTGTCCTCGGAGGCACAATGCCTAGGTTCAAAGTCCACACTGTCACTTTGACTTGAACCTCTTCCATCTAGGCTAA
>JZKD02S1695867.1:90800-119049 GCA_000966675.3 Picea glauca | reverse complement strand
TGACAAAATTGCCCCTTCCAGGATAGGAGATATGAGCAGTGGAGCTGTGAGAGATTAGTTCTATTAAGCGAAAATTCAGAAGAAACTGTGGCTGCAGTGTTCTAGAGCAAAGTTATCATAACCGAACCGGTCATTGAACCGGTTGACCCCAAAAATTGGAACCGAACCGGGACTGGGAAAAAACCGGATCAAAAAACCAGTCACTAAAAATACATAAAATATTCAAATTTTGAAAAACAAATACATATTCATGTGCATCCATGTGAATCCAAACCATTATACACAAATTTGCAAAGTTTTTCATATATATTCATGTGAATCCGATTCTAGAATCCAAACCATTATACACAAATTTGCAAAGTTTCTCATATATATTCATGTGCATCCATGTGAATCCAAACCATTATACACAAATTTGCAAAGTTTCTCATATATATATAACAAGTAATAGTGTATAAAACCAAAATAGCACTAAGAGAAAGTGCACTCCATGAGTCCATAGTCATCTGAATATCCAAATCAAAATACATTATCCAAAAAGGCTCTAAATGGCCTATAAAGTCCAAAAATTACTCTAGAGTCTAGGCTAGACTCTAGAGAGTAGATACTAGAGACCACACAATCTAATAATCTGAATCTGCATACTGAAAGGAAGACTCAGAGGACTCAGACTCAGAGTCAGAGTCATCATCTACATCCTCAACACGAGTAGACTCAACAGGGGGATTCTGAGCCTGGCTTGATTCCCCTGGTCCAGAAGGCAAAGATACAGGTGCAACATGCACACATTCTCTTGATGTGGCTCGGGATCCAAATCCATCCAAGAAAGGTCTTCATGGTCAAAAGTTGTTGGTTGAGTCTCCACAATCCAATCTGATGAGGGATCAACATCATCCAAGAATATGTTGTTGGATTCAGGGGTCTTGTTCATCAATTGGTTGCGCCTCAACCTAAGGTTATACTGAATAAATACCATATCATTCAACTGTTTTTGCTCTAACCGGTTTCTCTTCTTGGTGTGTATACGCTCAAAAACACTCCAGTTGCGTTCACACCCAGAGGCACTGCATGTCTGGCTCAATATCTGAACTGCAAATTTCTGCAATTCATGGCACTAACTACCAAATTGCTGCCACCAATAAGCTGCATGTAAAGACAAATAATATTTAGCAAAGGAGTTTGAAAGTTTGATTTAATTTTTGCCATGAATAATATAATTGAAAGACTTTACAATTACGTACCCGGTGGATCTTTTGCTCTACTTCAAACAGCCATAGCCATGCCAAAGGTACCAATACTCTCATTGAAATGCAAGATTTCATCAATGATTCTTCACAAAGGAAGATACTTTTTCCTTTTACCCTAATATGCTTCATTTATTGCCTCCTTGGCATGATCCATGGCCTCATAAACAAAACCCATGGTTAGTTTATCACCATCCACCATTCTCAAAACTTTCACAAGAGGCGCACTAAATAGCACTATCTCCTCTGCCCTTTTCCAAAATGCTTTCTCATACACTTTTTCAACAATTTCTTTGCCTTCGGCCTTCTTGCTCCATTGAGATGCATTCCACTCATCACAAGAGAACATCTTCCTCAGGTTGGCTTTTTGGTCAATCATGGATTGAAACGTAAGAAAATTCCTTGCAAAACGTGTGATAGTTGACCTGACAAGCTCTCTTCCATCAATGTTTTTTCTCATAAGGTTCAAAACCCATGAGTGGTTGTAAATGTACCTTGTTATGCTTTTACCTTGTTCCACTATTTTTTTCACCCATTCAATTTTCTCAATATCCTCAAGCATGAGGTCCAAACAATGGGTTGCACATGGAGTCCACCAAATGGACGATGTTTTTCCTCTAACATCCTTCCAGCTGCAACATAATTTGCGGCATTATCTATGATAACCTGTACAACATTCTGCACCCCCACCTCCTCAACTACTTCATTCAAAAGACGAAATAGTAAATTTGCATCTTTCACTTGATCAAATGCATCCACTGATTTAAGGAATGTAGTTCCTTTAGGGCAAGCAATAAGAAAGTTAAGAATGGTGCGGGATTGTTGATCAATCCATCTATCAAACATGATTGTGCACCTTGTTTTAGACCATGACTCCTTGAACTCTGTGAGGTATTCCTTTACTCTTTCAACTTCTTTTTTTAACAGATTCCCCCTAATATCCTCATAACCAGGTCCCTTGAAGCTCGATCCACATGAAGCTACATAATCCAACATAGGTTGATAATAAACAGACCTTGCAGCATTGAAAGGTATGTCTGCATCATACCACCACCTAGCAATGCATTCCCAAGCAGCCTCCCTTTCTATCTTCTTCCATTTGGCATCAATAATGGGCTGAGAACCAGGGGTAGTGTGGGGTAAAAAAATGAGTCAAGGTTACTCAAATATCCCTGATCCCGTTGATCGAGATATTTGCTACTGATCTATTATTTTGTATTGCAGATCTGATACACTGGGGGTTTCTGGATGCGTTTCAGTTGTATGTTTGAGATCTTGATGGTTATTGCATGTGCATGTGGGTTATTGCATGTTACATATTTATGGTTTAAACAACATATAAAGGATGCATGCAGAAGTAAAGAACATCAACTGCCCAATATCATGTATAATACGGTTCGAGCATGAAAATACAATAGCCTATTGGAAATATAGAATATAAACGTCAGTCAGATCTCATGGATCAGTACTGGAATACAATCAAATAACATAAAAATACCTGTGATCAGAAGAAGATAGTAGATCTGATGCATGCACGGATAGATTGGCAAAAATATGCGATTCCGGTGAAGTACGGTAACTGCTACCAGCTAGAAAACTCGTCTGGAAGTTCATACCGTCGAAATACGCTGGAAATTGCTCCAAAAGAAGCGCCCTGACCTCTAGATTGAAATGGGTGAGTGTCGGATCTCGAATCTGGTCTCAAGGCACTAGATCTGGACCCCTGGGGGGTTTGCGCACCTCCTGAAGCACTGGATGCGCCCCAAAGGATTCCACCAATGGAATCTACTGCTATATGGCTCAAAACGATCATCTTGCCAAATAAGGAAATGGGTTGGAAGGATTTATCTGGATCTGCTATGAAACTCTGCATGCAACACCAAATGTCTATCCGGAAGAGTTGCGCCCTAAATGGCTGAATGAGTCGATCTGCAAGATTCCACTGTCAGAATCTGATGACAGATGGCTCAATAGAAGTGCCCTGGATGGATCTCAAATGGGTTGGAAGGAATCTGCAATCTGGATACGGATCTCGTGCAGCTCTCCAAACCCTCAAACTGACTTGCGCCCTCATTGGCTAAGCTGCGCACTTTGTAATGGATACTCCTGAAAAGTATGGTGAAATACCTGGATGGTATCTCCGATGGGCTAGGGTGTGTCTCTCAACACCGAAACCGATCAATGGTGGTGGTTTCCCCCAGAAATCCACAAAACAGTAAGGTCGGCTCTCTTCCTCCTCTGGGAACTCTCAACATCAAATCATAACAATGCATAATGAGAAATTAGGTCAAATTCCTCCCTTTATACCTTTCTCATTCTAATTCATCATTGACCTCACTTAAGGTAGGCGCTTTTCCTCCTAAAGTGATTAATGAATTAATTAAGTCCCCTTTAACACCTTTTCATTCTAATTCTTCGTTGACTTAGGCTTAAGTGACTTTTTCTAAGTATTTTGGCTTAATTCATTGTTTAGCCATCAATTCCACCTTATTTCTCCATCGTGTTCCATGTTTGTGCCTGACTATAATCTACGAGAACATATAGACTACTAAGTCACTCCCTGCTGGCCTACTCTTGGGAATGGGACATCACAGTCCTCCCTTCCCGAGATTGTTTGTCCTCAAGCAACATCAATCCTAGGTGATGTAAGATATGCTCTCCCTCCCATGTGGCATCCTCCACTAGAAGACCTCTTCATCTAACGAAGAACTCTCTGATGATCCTGCTCCTCAATTTGTGCTCTCTCTACTCTAGTACCTCCTCTAGCACTAGCTCCAACTGACCCTTCTCATCCAAGGGTGGCAACTCCTCTGAAATGCTAACCTGTTGTCCCACGGCCTTTTTAAGGCAAGAGACGTGAAAGCCGTTATGAATCTTGCTACCTTCCGGTAGCTCTAGCTCGTATGCCAGTTCGCCTATCCTCCTGATGACTCTGTATGGCCCGTAGAACTTCGACTTCAGCTTCTCTGCTCCGCTCCTCTTCAAGGAGGATTGTCAGTATGGTTGTAATCGCAAAAAAACCAAATCCCCTACCTCAAAACTGCGCTCAACTCTGTGTCAGTCTGTATATATCTTATGTTGATTCTGAGCTGATTGCAAGTTCTCCCTTACTGATTGAAGAATCCTCTGACTCTCCTCCACCCAATCTTGGCCCCCGTGACCCTGATGTCCCCAAACACAGTCTCTATAAATGAGGGTGCATCGTATCCATACAATGCCCTGAACGGTGACATCCTGATAGACATATGGTAAGTTGTGTTGTAGCAACACTCACCCATATGTAACCATCTCACCCAAGCCCCCCCACATAGTTCCTCAGATACCCTTCCACCCATTTGTTGACGATCTCTGTCTGCCCATCTATTTGTGGGTATAGCTGGTACTCGTGGCTAGCTCTGTCCCTGTCAATCTGAAAAACTCCTGCCAAAATGCGTTGATGAAGTGCTCATCCCTATCACTGACTATCTGCCTGGGTAACCCGTGCAACCAGAATACCTCCCTGAAAAACAACTATGCTACCTGTATGGCCTTGTAGTCCGTGGGTATGGCGAAGAAATGTGCAAATTTGGTCAATCTGTCAACCACCAAAAATATACAGTCCTTGCCCTGCACTCTAGGGAGGCCTGTAATGAAATCCATGGAAATGCTCTCCCATTTTTGCTCTGGAATGGGTAGAGGTTGTAGTAGCCCTGCAGGGTGTGTCTGCTCGGACTTGTTCTGCTGACAAGTCGTGCACTCTCGTATGTGTTTCAACACATCATCCTTGAAACCCTTCCATGAGAATCTCTCCCTGATCTGCCTATATGTTTTGAAGTACCCCTGATGCCCTGCTGTAGGCGAATCATGACATACCTTCAGAATTTTCCCCTTCAGGGTGGATTCTGGAACCAAGTAGATCCGGTCCTTGTAGAAAATTATGTCATCAAGAACTTGGTATCTATCATCAATCACTTGTTCGTCCATCACCTCACAAGCAAATTTGTTTTTGGAGTATTCCACCAACAAATGAGTTTTCCAATCTATACAAATGTCCATCATCAAACATCTTGGTGGCCTCCTGGACAAGGCATCTGCCACGATATTCCTTTTTCCCTTGAATACTCAATGTCAAAGTCAAAGGCTTGGATCTTTGAGACCCACTTCTGTTGCCTCTCACTGAGGTCTTTCAGATCAAGGAAATACTTGAGACTGTTATGATCAGTCTTCACTACAACCCTGTTGCCAACCAGATATTGCTTGAATTTGGTTAAGGTGTGCATAATCACTAGCATCTCCTTGTCGTAAATAGGATAGAGTTTCTCCGACTCATTGAGCTTTCTGCTCTCAAACACAATGGGGTGGCCCCCCTGCATCAAGACTACTCCAATCCCCACCTCTGATGCATCACACTCTAAGACAAACGGCTGTGAAAAGTATGGAAGGGCTAGAGCAGGGCATGTGCTCATAACCTCCTTCATTTTGTTGAATGTCTGTTGTGACTCCTCTATCCAATGAAAAGCACCCTTCTTGGTCAAGTCTGTGAGTGGTGCTCCCAACTGTGAAAAACCCTTGACAAACCGCCTATAGTAATTGCATAACCCAAAGAATCCTCTCAACTCTGTGAGATTCTTGGGAATTGGCCAATCCACAATGGCCCTGATCTTTTCCTGGTGAATCTGTACTCCCTGCCCACTGATGATATGCCCCAAGTACAGTAGTTCCCTCATGCCAAATTCACATTTGGATTCCTTGGCATATAAAGATTGTGCCTACATAATATCCAAGACCTTCCCCAAATGTGCTAAATGCTCATCCCATGTCTTGCTATAGATCAATATATCGTCAAAGAATACCAAAAGGTACTTCCTCAACTGTCCTCTAAATATATGGTTCATGCAAGACTAGAAAGTGGTTGGTGCGTTGGTTAGTCCAAACAACATGACCAAGAACTCAAAGTGTCTGAAATGGCATCGGAACGTTGTCTTCTCAATGTCTTGCTCCCTGATGTTGATCTGATGGTATCCTGAGCATAGATCAATCTTAGTGAAGAAGACTGCCCCATGTAACTCATCCATCAGCTCATCTATGCATGGGATGGGGTAACAATTCTTGATCGTTTTCTTGTTGAGCGCTCTATAATCAATGCACATCCGTAATGTGCCATCCTTCTTTAGTACTAGAACAACTGAAGATGCAAAAGGACTCATGTTGGGCCTGATGTGCCCCATAGCGAGCAATTCTTTGATTACTTTCTCAATTTCGTCCTTAAATTTCTTGGGGTGCCTAAATCACCGGTGTAGCCCCTGCCTCTAACTCAATCATGTGCTCAAAACCCTTGTTTGGCGGTCTCCCTGGTCATATCGGCCCAAACACTGGCTCATAACGTCCCATAAGTTCTCTGATATGTGGATGGTACTGCTCCCTACCCTCTGAGTCCTTTCGCGTGGTGATCAAACGCTTTGCTGCGTAAGCCACATCACCGTGACGAAAGATCTGCTCCATCCTCTTTGTCGATAATACTCGAGGTGTCCCTGTAGACATGCCTCTCAGCACAACTCTTGATCCACTGGCGTCTCTGAAGCTCATGGTCAACGTCTGATAGTTGAATCCAATCTCCCCCAATGAATATAACCACTGTACCCCTAACACGACATCAGTATCTAATAGGTCAACTACATAGAATGTGTCAGTCAGGGTGTAGTTGCCTAGTTTGACCTCTAAGTAAGGGATCATGTCCAAGCATGTCATCGTGTATTCATCAGCCACTACCACATGGAATCCCTCAAACTCCTCTGTGCGTAACCCCCTCCTTGCTACTAAAGATGCATCTATGAAGTTGTGGGTGGCCCCACCATCAACTAAAGTTTTCATGCGTTGCCCTTGTACAAGGCCCTTGAGCCTGAGAGTGTTGTACCTGGGTACTCCTGAAAGGGTGGCTATGGTTCCCCCTTTCACCTCTCTACGAGGTTTTGCCTTGATCTGGATTATTTTCATCACAAAATGAGAGCGGAAATATAATAAAGAAATGCACAGAGATATTGCGTATATCCAGTAATATAATAGAAATGTATCAGAGATACAACCATAAACACAGAGATACAGTAATACACGATTTCTATTAATGAAAGAAATGTACAGAGGCTGTAAAAATATAGAGTGAAAGACTCGCTAGAATGGTGGCAGCTTATCTCTGAGAAGGGATGTGATGGCTACTCACATTTGCAAGAAGATGATTACAATGAGGCTCGGAAGGCCTT
Source organism: Picea glauca (assembly GCA_000966675.3). Classification (NCBI taxonomy): domain Eukaryota; kingdom Viridiplantae; phylum Streptophyta; class Pinopsida; order Pinales; family Pinaceae; genus Picea; species Picea glauca. The sequence continues at coordinate 111,569 of JZKD02S1695867.1, read as the reverse complement.
TTTACAATAGACAGGAATGCCAAAAGTCCTAGACATCCAAAAACCTAACCCTAGGAGATGAAGCGCCAAAAGTCATGTGGGACCCGTTTGGGTAAGTGAGTACATCAATTTCTCGGGGTCGTAACTTTTGCATACGAACTCTGTTTTAGGCGTGTGATAGCTCGTTGGAAAGGTATCGTCAAGGAGATTCATTTTGGGGGCTCAATCATGCCTTCGGCTATCATTGAGAACCTCGATCTAGAAAAACCTTCATTTGGACCCTCAAAATGGCCCCGGAGGTTAAAACCTGCTAAAAATAGTAAATTACCAAAATTGCCAGAAACATGTTTTGGTCCAGTTGGAGAAGGTGGGTGGCCACCGATATCCACCTGGATCATTCCTCCTCCTAGGGTTGTGCCCTTGTTGATATCTGAGGTTTCTTCGACTGCTGCTCTAGCTCATGAGTGGTCTCAGTCTCTGAATCACTGTCTCTCGGTGCCTGAATATCCTCATCCTCCTCATCACTGTCTGATTCCACTTCAATATAATGGATCTGTCCCTTCCCCATGCATCTATGCCCGGGGACCCAAGGGTCTCTGCAGGAGAAGCAAAGCTTATTCCTCATCAACTCCCATTGCGTATCATCATCCAAGTTGGGCTTGCCCTTCCATTCCCTTAGAAGATTCTTCTGATCCTTGTCTCTCTGTGGTACAAAGGGTTTGGTGAAGGGTTTAGTTTTTGGCACTGAATCCACCAAATCTCTAGTGCGTTGGATGGCATCCTGCAAGGTATGAGGCCGGTAGGCCTTCACCCATCCTCTCAAGGGTTCTGTGAGCCCTTCTGTGAATAGCATGACCAATCAGGGCTCAGATATGTCTGTCACTGCCACTGCTACTGCTACCCTCTGAAACTCTGAAACTCTCAACTGGGCTAGATCTTTAAAATGGATCTCTGGATTCCTCCTGTCAAATTTATCCATGAATCTCTCTGTGAACTCTTTGTAGGAGGTGATATGATTGTGACCCAATGTCACCAATCCGTGATACCACCCCTCGTGTGCCTCACCTTCCAAGTGTAGGGTGGCGAAATTGATGGCCTCTGACTTGGTCATCTGGTTGAGCTTGTAGTAGGTGTCTAGTTTTTGTACCCAAGCTCTGGCGGTGCATTTGGACGATCCGTCAAAAGAAGGTATGGTGAGTTTACCAACTTTTTGGATGAATTCAATGTTATGTCCCTGATGCTACTTCCCTTCCCTCTATGGCTCTCTAGGACGATTCCTGAGTCTAAGTCCACAATACTCAACTAAGGTCATATACTGATGAAATTCATGGCCCAAGGCTGCATACTCTCTCCGATACTCTGCAATGTCCTCTGCATGAGTGGGCGGTCTCTGTGCTATCGGTATCTGTGCTGCTACCCGGGATGCCCTCTGGAAATTGGGAAACAACGGATGTGGAATCCTACTTGCAGAGGTATATGTGCGAGTGGATGACTAGGGTCTATTGCCTACCCCTGAGTTCCCATGTGTTGCATGTGGGGCTTGTGTGCCCGGGATGTCTACCATAGCCAGTCTATCTGCTACATGAGCCAAAGACTGAGACATGGTCCGTTGACTAGCTAGCATATCACTGATCACCTGCATGAAGGCTACGTCTAGATCCTCAAGGGCCTTACCACTGCCTTCTGGTCGCTCATATCTGTCACCTAGCCTCCTCTTTGCTTCGCGCTCGAACTCGCGCTCTGCTCTTCTCTCTACTTCTCTGTGTGCCTCTTCCTCGTCCTCTGAACTGGGAGGGAAGGGAGGAAAGTTAGGCCTATCCCTTCTTTCCCTGCGCTTGTTGTAAGTGACATATTCGTCACCTACGTGCTCATAGCCATCTGGTTCTTTTGATGTATTCATTGTCTTTAGTCACAGGCTGACAAGACTAAAGCTCTGATACCACTGAAATATCCCCGATCCCGTTGATCGAGATATTTGCTACTGATCTATTATTCTGTTTTGCAAATCTGATACACTGGGGGTTTCTAGATGCGTTTCAGTTGTATGTTTGAGATCTTGATGGTTATTGTATGTGCATGTGGGTTATTGCATGTGCATGTTGCATATTTATGGTTTAAACAGCGTATAAAGGATGCATGCAGAAGTAAAGAACATCAACTGCCCAATATCATGTATAATACGGTTCGAGTATGGAAATACAATAGCCTATTGGAAATATAGAATATAAACGTCAGCCGGACATGGATCAGTACTGGAATACAATCAAATAACATAAAAATACCCATGATCAGAAGACGATAGCAGATATGATGCATGCACGGATAGATTGGCGAAAATATGCGATTCCGACGAAGTACGATAACCGCTACCAACTGGAAAACTCGTCTGGAAGTTCAAACCGTCGGAATACGCTGGAAACTACTCCAAAAAAAGCGCCCTGGCCTCTAGACTGAAATGGGTGAGTGTCAGATCTCAAATCTGGTCTCTAAGGCACTGGATCTGGACCCCTGGGGGTTGGCACACCTCCTGGAGCACTGGATGTGCCCCAAAGGATTCCACCAACGAAATCTACTGCTATATGGCTCAAAACGATCGTCTCACCAAATAAGGAAATGGGTCAGAAGGATTTATCAGGATCTGCTCTAAAACTCTGCATGCAACACCAAATGTCTGTCCAAAAGAGTTATGCCCTAAATGGTTGAATGAGTCGATATGCAAGATTCCACCGACAAAATCTGACGATAGATGGCTCAATAGAGGCAATAGAGGCGCCCTAGCTGGATCTCAAATGGGTTGGAAGGAATCTGCAATCTGGATATGGATCTCGTGTAGCTCTCCAAACCCTCAAATTGACCTGCGCCCTCACTGGCTGAGTTGCGCACTCTACAATGGATACTCCTGAAAAGTACTGTGAAATACCTGTATGGTATCTCCGATGGGCTAGGGTGTGTCTCTCAACACCGAAACCAATCAATGGTGGTGGTTTCCTCTAGAAATCCACAAAATAGTAAGGTTGACTCTCCTCCTCCTCTAGGAACTCTCAACATCAAATCATAACAATGCATAATGAGGAATTAGGTCAAATTCCTCCCTTTATACCTTTCCCAATCCAATTCACCATTGACCTCACTTAAGCTAGGTGCTTTTTCTCCTAAAGTGATTAATTAATTAATTAAGTCCCCCTTTAACACCTTTTCATTCTATTTTTTCGTTGACTTAGGCTTAAGTGACTTTTCCTAAGTATTTTTGCTTAATTCATTGTTTAGCCATCAATTCCTCCTTATTTCTCCATCTTGTTCCTTGTTTGTGCCTGACTATAGTCTACGAGAACATATAGACTACTAAGTCACTACCTGCTGGCCTACTCTTGGGAACGTGACATCATAGTTACCACGAGGCCTTTTGGATCCTGATGGACCAGCACCACTTCCACCAACATGTTCTACTTCTTCCCTAGGATCGGTATAAGGATCACTCCCAGGGATTGGGAAAGTAGAGGATTCCTCAAAACTAGGCATTCTATCTTGATGATCACTATCAAATATAGTTTCACCACTACTTCTCCCCACCTCTTTTCGAACCTTCTTATTCTTGGCTTTATCTACTTGAAAGCCTTCAAGAAGGCCCATCATCTCAGTTTTTAGTTCATCATAAACTTTCAAGCATGGTTTTATATTTCCCCTTGCATTGGCTAGATGTTGTTTGATCCTATGAATACCTCCCCCACCAACCTCCTTTTGGCAATAATTACAAACCATTACCCCATCAATCAATTGGCAATGAAACCATGTTGGATCCTTCTTTTCTTTAGGAGCCATGGAAACAAATAAAAATCTGCAAATAAAAACCCTATGTGTTTTTAATTCCTAGAAGAAAACAACAATACTTTTTTCGGAGAAAACAAAAACAATTTTAAGGGGAGTAAGTGCATAGTTTACATACCTTGAAAACAAGCTCCAAATCTGCCCAAGAAATAAGCTCCAAATCTTCTCAAGAAATATGCTCCAAATACGCTCCAAATATGCTCCCAATCTTCTCCAAATCAGCTTCAAGAAAATATGAAAAATAACTCTCCAAATGAGCCCAACAATCACCTCTCCAAAGCAGCCTAGCAACCTCTCCAACTCAGCCCTGCAATCATCTCTCTAAACTCAAGAAAAACCCTTAGCTCAAAAACTCAAGAGAATCCAAATGAGTAGTGTGAGTGAAAGAGAGGGGGTGGGGTTGCCTTTATATCTTCATTAAGGGCTCTAGACAATTCTAGAAGCTTCCCATGCATGCCCCCAACCCTAAATTTTTAAAAAAATCTAATTTCCCCCTACCTTTTCCGGTCGCAAGTCGTCTTCAACAAAAAAACTGATTCCGTACGGAACCGACCGATTCAGGCAAAAAAAACCATTTCCGTACGGAACCGACCGATTCAGACAAAAAAAACTGGTTTTGTACGGAACCGGTCAAGGGCGGTTTGATGAGGCGGTTCGGACCGGTCAGGGCTCAGAACCGGTTTTACCGATTCTAGTTTGGTTCTTGTAACATTGTTCTAGAGTGTCATCTGTCTCTTGTTCAACTGGAGTGTTGATGTCGAAAAGCTTGTGGCAGGACTCAGAACCTAATGTAGTTCCTTTATACATTTTATTTCACAGGAACATGGGTTCAAGGGGTTGGCAACGCTAGAAGGATATCAAATATAACTTCATCTAATCCAATTGACTATTATTAAGAATCAAGATTGTCTACATATTATAGGGTCGTGTAATTCCAAGAGAGATTTCCTTTTGGAGAACTATCCTTATCTTGAAGGAAAAAACAAAATCATAATACTTTTTTCATGATACTATGATGGGAGAACTTAAGCACTTCCTATGTCGCAATATTTATTGATGATAGAAGTCAAGCTCCAAATATTCCATTAGGGAGAGATATTAAGACTAGGCAGTAGGTAGAACTGAATAGAAAGATTGGGTGGTGGAATCAACCCAACAAGCACAAACAAACCTGTAAATGGGTAGAAAGTCTCCATGATTTGACATCCATTTGGAAGGTCGGTTATGATGGAAATCAGAGCAGTGTTTAGCTTGACAAACTGAAAACACGCATGCAAGACACAAAGAAGACAAAGAGAAAATGAAACTGGAACCCAAATAGCTTGATTCCTCATTCCTCCAGCAAAAGCTTAATAAGAGATACGAAGAAGTCAACTGAGTTATTGGCTTGACAAAGTTAGAAATAACCACTCAGAAATAATAAATACATCTCAACTACTTGCATGGATCTCCAACTCTCATGCATTTATTTAATACAACTAACCATAATATAGAGAAGCATGCCCTTATGAAGAGGTGCATCCTTGATCCATATCAATTCCTCCCTTTTTAGGTAGAAAGTGTCCCCACTATCTCAACTAGATGAGGGAACTAAATCTAAAAATCTATCTTAGAGAACCATTTAGTCTCGGTAGACCTCTTCCCTTGGCGTCCAACAAGATAAGAAGAGCATTGCTATTGTTTAGTGGAGTAGGTATGCACGTCCAATAAAGTATCTTTTACAAAAGAAGGCTAGAAATCTGGAGTTGTATTTGCAGGGTGGAAGCCTTGAACTTCGTCTTTGAATAGTGGAGGTTCATACAACATGAGATGATTGACATTGACCACATTGTGAACACCTAGCTGGGATGGGAGATCCAAGTGATAGACATTGTCCCCATTTCATTGAATGATGGTATAGAGACCATATGTAATGGGATTGAGCTTATGATGGCACTGACTCTTGAAGCATTGTTTTTCCAAATGTAGCCAAACATGGTCACCAACTTGAAAATGTGTTGGCACCCTATGCCGATCTTGGAGAGTCTTGTAATGAACTTGAGAGGCTTTTAATGATGCAACAACCTAAGAGTGAATCTGTGACAACTTCTAAACAAAAGTGGGAACATGATACTCCTTGTGTTGATGGGGAGTGGTGGGTGCTGGCAAAGTGACAAATAGCTCGTAAGGGGTCAACGGTTGATAGCCATAGCATGCCTCAAAAGGAGACAAACCTGCAAAAACACTGACTACTCTATTGTAACTATGTTGAAGAACATGGAGATAAGAGTCCCAATGTTTAATCTTGGTGTAATAGATGTAAAGGGCACGGACTAGGCTATAGTTAACCACTTTCATCCGTCCATTAGTTTGTGGGTGGAATTCGGTAGAAAAACAAAGTTGATAGTGTAATTGGTGCCACAACATATTCCAAAATGTGCCAAGGAAACATGAGTCTTAGTCAGAAACAATGTTCAGAGGCAGACCAAACATGAGAGAAAAATAATTTAGTGGTTTGTTGGGCAAACATAGTCATTGTGCAGGGAATAAAGAGAGCCATCTAGGAGAAATGATAGACTACTACCAAAATATAGTGATGTTTCTTGAGTGTCATGGGCAATCCACTGAAAACATCCATAGAGATGAATTCCAAAGGCCAAGAGGGAACTAGCAAAGGTTGATAAAGGCCTTTTTTGTGATTGGTTGGTTCACGTGCTACATAAATAGCATTGGCAAATGAAAGACTCTGCTTGACATTGCATAGAGGGCCAGGAGAAATGGCATTGTAGGTGCTAGCATGTTTTTAACTTGTTGAAATGACTTCCATAGGAGGAGGCGTGGACTTCCCATATAAGCAGTAAGCAGTCTGCAATGTGAGGGACACAAATCTGATTGAGGCGATATATCCAACCATCACAAACTGAATAATCCAAAAATGGAGTCTGGTTGATTTACAGGTGATGATGGACTATGTGCCAGATTGGGCAAAAGAAAGAATCTAAAGCATATAAGAGTTTCCAGCCTTCATGTGCAACACAACAAATATTCAAAATATTCAATCCTTGAGCATGAGGCCGACTCAGCATATCATCCACTTGATTGGAGCTACCATTTTTGTATTTGATCACCTGATGGAACTACTATATGTAGGATGCCCATTTGAGATGGCATTGCTCCTGAATCTTAGTTTGAGAATTAATGAAAATCAAAGGTTTCCTTACCCAAAATGTAATGACGTCATTGCTTTAATGCTTGCAAAAGAGCATAAAACTCTTTGTCATACACGTTGTAGTTGAGTTTAGCCTCAAACGGTGTTTCAAAGTGATAGGCTACCAGATGGCCTCCATGTTTTAATACAATGCCTATGGCAAAGTGAGAAGCATCCTTCTCTATCTCCAATGGGTGTTGGAGATCAAAAAGGTGAAAATAGGATCAGGACACACGACATCCTTTAACTTTTGAAAACTCTATGTTGCAGATTTGGATCAAGTGATGGTGGTCTAATTAGAAATCTGATGTAGAGGGCATGCTATTTGAGAGAAGTGAAATGAACTAGCAGTAAAAATTCAGCTGCCCAGAAAACTCTTCAAAGCACCTGTTGTAATAGGGACTAGCCGATTAGCAAGAGTTTGGACCTTGGCTAGGTTAGCATGAAGTCTCACTTGATCAATGACAAAGCCAGGACATTGAATGGAATTTTGCCCAAAAAGGTACTTTTTTCATTTTACTTGCAATTTGTAACTGTGCAGTAGTTCCAACACTAAGTGCACATGTTGTTGGTGCTCTTCCTAGGTCTCGATAAAGATTAAAATATCATCCAAATAAATCACCACAAAATGACCCACGTGGGGATGAAAAATATCATTAATTAGCCTCATAAAAGTGGCAGGGGAGTTAGTGAGCCTGAAAGGCATAACTAGCCATTCATACAAGCCAAACTTTGTTTTGAATGTTGTTTACCAAGTGTCATTGGGATTCATGCACACTTGGTGATATCATGTAGTCAAATCCATCTTTGTAAAGAACTTGACATCCTTGAGATGGTCGAGGAGGTCATCAATTTGGGGCAAAGGATAGCAATTCTCGATAGTGGCTTTGTTGAGAGCACAGTAATCAGTGATCAAACGTCATTCCCTGGTCTCCTTTTTGTGAATAATGAAGGCTAGGGAACCACAAGGGGAGGAGTTGGTTAAGTATGACTGGGCTCTAGAAGGGTTTTAAGTTGACATTTGATTTCAACAATGTTGTGGGGAGAAAAGTGGTAAGTAGGGGCATTAGGAAGAGAAGCCTCGAGCACTAGGTCAATGGAATGTTGGATCGAGAAAACGAGAGGAATACCAACGTGAGGGAGAAATAAATCAACAAGTTCATCCAACAAAGGTTGCATATTGGATAGGGGTGGGTGGGAAACATTATGGGATTTGACATGGTTGACCAGACAAAGGGACATACATTTATTGAGACTTTATCTGGTGAACAACAACGTTTCTAGACAAGAGAGAGAGTGGCGGCACTACAGAAGATGTAATCTGATAAGTTTTATCATCTTTAAAGAGTTTGTAAGAATTATGACGGGAATCATATAAAGCATAGCATTTGTATTGGTATGGAATCCCCAAGAGGAGGTCAACGCAATTGAGGGGTGAAATGTCGCACTTGATGGTATCACAAAAAGGCCCAATATTAAAAGTAATAGCACAATGTTTATTAACTAACAACCAAAGTTTATCTTGTTGTACCCAACCTAAATGTTATGGAGCTAGATGGTCAATAGTGGGTGATTGGAGGCACGCGACAAAGTCACGAGACATAATATTCTTTTGACTCTCATTATCCACAATCATGGTAGTGATTTGGTCTTTTATCTAACGTGGGTAAAAAGACAGTCAACGGGGCATTGGGGAAAATTTTTGGTCATTAACAACAAATCAAGATCTAGAGTGGTAGGGTTAGAAAGAACAATGGCATCAGAAGAAGGAAGGGTTTAAGAAGACAAAGAAGGGTCCAAAAGTTCAACAATATGTTGATTTGGGTATAGGGATTTAGTTAGATTTTAGCATTGGAGAACACAACACTCTGTAGGAGAATGAGTCGGGACCTTGTAGTAATGGCACCGGTGTCCAGTTCCAGGAGGGGATGACGATTCAAGAGAGAAAGAGGGCGTAGGCTGGAGAGAGTTGGGTGGGTTACAAGGAGAAGGATAGCGAGGAGAAGTGGGGTGAGGGTATTTATCAATTTTATGCTCAACAACGAGACCATGGGTGAAGGCCTAATCTAGGGATACGCTCTCAAACAAGGCAACCTCATTTCTAAACATTACTAGCAAACCGAAATTGAACCTTAAAACAAATACCTCATCAAACTCGTAGATGTAAAGATGGATCCTGATCTTTGTAAAAATGTCGATGTAATTCTATATTGATTGACCTAGATATTTCCAAAGCTACAACCATCAGAACATGAGGTTTTGTAAATACTCAAGATTGTAGAAATGACGCCAAAAGGCCTTGTTATGGCACAATATGTAGTTTGGGAAAATCCCAACCCAATCCACAGAAAGTGTGACACAACTAGGAACACCTATCATTGTCACCTTAATAGATGCCCCCCTCGCTTTAGTGAAGGAAAAATCCAACGAAAGGGAGGCTTCACAGGTGACCCTAGGGGGATTGAGATGGAAAGTGGAAAGAGATTGGAGAATGCCCCTATAAGTCAAGGGAAAAGAATGAAAAGAGGCTTGAGAGAAAGTCTTATGAGGTGGTAAATGGTTGCCAAGGTAGTGTACCTGCAAAACAATGTTAAACCTGCCTGGAACAAGACGATTTATGAAGATTTAAACCTCAAAACCAAAGGGGAATCAACAAGAAACCTTGTTGTGCCAAAATTGTAGTAGTATGGAAATATATATCAGCAATAAATGAGTTATGATAGCTGCAACATTTACTATCAAAATCAAGTGCAAGATGTTGAAAATAAAGCTAGTAACAAGTAGATAATTTTCCAATGATTAGAGCAAGACTTTGATAGAAATTAGAGGGTTGTTACTAAGTGTTATCAACAAGATATGTAACAATCTTATAGTTGTAGCAAACTTTTTCTACAACAAAAAATTCTAGCCACTAAAATCAACAAGTAAACCACCCAAACAATAGCTTATAACCAGTGGAACAATTATCAAGGCTTACAAGTGAATTTCAACAATAGAAAAGTGAGTAAAAGAATGAAAGATGGTGAGTTGGTTGCAGCCCTATTGGCTGTAGCTAAAATTTTATTACAACAAATAGATCACTTGGCTAATCAAGATGTCCTTAGGGCACAATATAGCTTAAATCATGTAAAATCAAATTCCAAACTTAAACAATTCAATCTCCTTGATATCACGTTTACCAATGCATAATATTCAATCTCCAATGCCAAAATATTAGTGCCTTATCTATTGGGTTATGGAGTCTCTTGTTTATGAGCAAAGGTTTATTACTCCTCTAGGGGTGTAAGCCCTTTTACTCCTTGTAGCAACCTTTGTAATTAGCCTTTTCAATGACAACAAAAATAGATGTTGATGGAGGGTGTGTGCCCTTATACTCCTCCAAGAGTTTGACAAAATAACCTTGAGATCAAGAAGAAAAACATATAATTGCATGAATCTCTTACCTAATCCAAGAGATAGCATGAAAAACCCTTACTTATCAATAATATTCCACCACAATTGCCAAAACAAAAGCATCAAGAGAAGTCGCTAGCCTTCCTTCACCAATAGACAAGTAGAAGCATCCAAAAGTACCAAAGAAGAGAGATAGCGAATTGCCCAAGTAGGGAGAAAATTTCAGCCAAGAATCTTACGTAATTCTCATGTGATGATAAAATGAAAGTGAGGCAACCTTTATTTATATGAGGTTGCCTAAAACCAATTTGTCCACTTTTAAAAGTCAACAACAAATTAGAAGGAGTTCGATCTCCTTTATTTTCCTTTAAAATGTACAAAATTAAAATTTGCATAAAATAAAGCCCTAATGATGATGATGTCATGCCCTAAAGGGTGACGTTAAGCCTCAAAATGAGACATTGAGCCTCCAAGTGAAGATCATTTAGCCTCCAAATTCTATGTGTCATCTTGTCATGGGCTAGAGTGACAAGTAATGCATCTCTCTCCATCAAATCACATCACATCACCATCATAACCCCATCATCTAAGGTGACGTCAAGGGCTAGGGTATAACTTTCTAGGCCTCCCAAGGCCAACGTTTAGGTGCAAGGGGCCACAATGTCATCCTCACATGTTTTCCAAATGCCTCCAAAGGAAACGTTCATCTTCTCAAGTGTGCAATGAGTGGGGCACATCATCCATCCTATGGGTTTCAAGCTCCTATGAAGGTCCAAATGACCTAGTCCCTCCATGGAAAATCTTTCACCTGGAAAGGTCCTGCAAAGAAAAACAAGTACACCCTCCAAGGGTCCACAAGTCACATGTATCATGCCAAGTAAGCCATATTTAATAAATGAAGCACTCGAACATGTGCATCAAATCCCCCTTTTCAAGATAAACGAATGTTCAAAGATCTTATACAACTTGCCAAATTTAAATATGGAAGGGTTGTCATGGTGCCCTATTGGGTAGATCAATCTGCAAGTCAAGGAGTGTTTCCCAAGAAGACCTTCTCTAAGTCATGTAGAAGAGTATTAGGTGGATGGGGGTGTGACTTTTGGGCATGGGGTTTCTTGACATACAACGGCTCATATTGTCTCATTTATGGGTGCCTTTGTATAGGGCGTGTTGCATCTTCGTATGTAATGCAACATTTTTTCAAGCCCTTTATTTGTCATTACTTGATTATGGTCAAAACCATTGAGTGCTATGTGCAATGGAAAGTAAGGAGCACTGCAATTCCACTTGAAGATAAGAACACATTGAGTACCAAGTGCAAGGAAAGTAAAAGACACCTCAAAATGCATTTTCTCAACAAGCGGGACATTTATTTAATTATGTGTTTTTCTTTTTACAGGTCCTCGAATTTTGTGGAGAAGAATTTCATTTCTCTCAGGACCTTAGGGCAAGCATTTAGAGGATAATGTATGGCTTTTATATTTTTCCAGTTAGAACCCCTCTAGGCCTTTAGCCCCTTCTTCCCATGAAATGAGGTACAAGCCCTTCTTGGGTCAATAAGTCCAAAAACCCAAAAGATGAGGAAACGAAAAGGAAGAAGTGTGGAAGGTGGTAAGTATGGATGGGAATGGTATGATGACCCTTCAAGGAGACCCCCTAGTAGTAACCCTTTTCCCGAGGGTGATCCACTTACTAGGAAAACATGTCAACCACAAAGGTGAAATGAGGCAAAAGGTATCATTTCCAAGCAAACATTTTCAAAATCAAGAAACGACCTTTTGCAACATGTTCAAATGCTTCAATTATTAAAATGACACTTACCATGATTCAAGACTTGTTACCTCATGAAACAAGACTTGTTTTCCTCTTTGGACCAAGTTGGTGTGGTGGACGTTGTTTTTCCCAATCAATGGTGATGTGTGGTAAGAGGAGGGGCTATGTATGCTCATCTGGATCTCGACACTCCATCTCTTCAACTTGTGGGCTTTGAGACATCATCTCCTTAGTTAGCCCTAGAAATGGGGGGTAACATATGGCTCCTACTTGGGGACATGTGTTTGTCGTGGATTACATGAGAACCTCAACATCTCCTGGTAATACCTGTGCCTACACACACTAAAAAAAACACATTGGGATATCGAAGGGTGGCGCACTCACCCCTTTATTCATATAATAAAAAATCCAACTATCCATTAAAAAGAAAAATTTTCATTTTTCAATAACTTTTTACTAACATGTAATATGATTTCAAACAAATGTAGCAAACAACTATGCAGAAATGAAAATAAAGAAATATGTAAAAAAAAATATAAAAACAAATGCAACTACACTAGAATGAACACACAAAATGCAAATTCAAGAAAGCAAAATGATTTGCTTACTTACCTGGGGCCCGAGGCCCGTGGAAACCAAGTCTTGTCAGATGTCAGGTGAAATTGTACAACCAGTGAAACCACCTACTCAACATCTCATCAAGGTATCTCCACCTATGCTTAATCATGTGATATAACAAAGATAAGTCAAGCATAAAATAATCAGGAGTATAAAAAAGCATGTGATCAAACATAGAAATCAACTCATGGAGGTGGGTGGGAGGGAAACAATCCCGCTGGAAAGAAAGGCCACAAGCTTGATCCACCCATTGTTGAAGAGGGATACCATGTATATACAATGACTCATCTTCATCCTCACTTATAATATCACTACTCCTTGAAGTCTAAGAGGAGATGAGAGATCCCAAGAAGACCCTATGATTTCCTTGAGAAGGAGAGATGAGATAAGGTACATGCTCAGGTATAGAGAAACAATTTTTTTCTTTACTCAAAGCATGTTGCTTCTTCATCTGCAAACTCCTGCAAAAATCCCCAAAAGGAAAGCATTGTTGCTTCATAATGTGAGTCTCTCATTTCTCTAGGCTAGCCATGGGTTTGCATTTATCAAAATTTGAGCACGAAGGTGGTTGAAAATATTTATCATACAACAAATTTGAGTGCCCAAAAGGATACACATCACAACTCCCAAGGTATGAGTGAACAACATCATGAGTATACTGCGATAAGTCATTCTCAAATGGATGAGACCAATATATGTTCATATCATCATCAGGTTGCCAAATATCTAAATTATCCAAACACGAGGACTAGTCCTCTGGAGGCAACAACTCAACTTTCTTCACTTGAAATCTACCCTTAATGTCGTAAATGAGATCCTTAAAAAAATGAAACAACCCATGCCCCATCTACGCCTCCCAATATGTATGAAATCGGCAATGTGTTGATCAATCATGTCGGAGAGGTCCTCCACAAAATCATCTGCATCATTGGGACTAATCATTTCTTGATCTTCGTGTGCAGGGGGAAAACAAGGTTGGGCAACTTCATCTTCATCAAGTGGGAGAACGGAGACTAATGTCTCATTTGGGTCCTCAACATGTTGCACTTCATTGGAACTCTTCCTTTTCTTCTTGGCAACTTTCTTAATGGACATGTTGCTCCAATTCCTCTTCATCACAAGGGGCTTAATTCTCAATGAGGAGTGTTTCATCTGATTGTTCTCTAAAGGATCAAAAAGGCAAATCATATTCTTCTTGTCATCATGGGCTTTCTCTTTGGCGGGTGACGTCTTGTCAGGACCCTGCACTTCCTTGGAGTTTTCCTCCTCTTTTGGGACTTGTTCTTCAAATACTTCTTCTGCCAAGCATTCCTCAAGTTTATTGTTGCATTGTTCCTACAGGGAAGCCTCATTATCATCAATATTTTTATTAGTTTCAAAAATACCTAAAATTCCCTCCTCTTGGAGAGCTGTCAGAAGATCATGATAAGTATCTTCAAAACTCTGAAATCTTGGACCACAATTTTTGAGAAATTCCTCAACAAAATTCTTGAGAGAAGTGATACTCTTTGGTATACAAGAGTTTCTTATCCATCCCCGTTGCTTTATTTCCAATGGATGTAAAAAAAATACTACCAAAAGGTCATCATGTCTTCTTTCGAGCATGGATATATGTCTCACAAGTGATAGGACATGTGAGACAACACAAGAAGTATCATCATTGCACTTTGGGATATTCTTAAGATGCTATGGGGGGAACTTGTTTGGGAACCCTGGAACATCCTCAAGATGGAGGGCAAGATACTTTCCATGTCATACGCATAAATCCATCCTTAATTATGTGTAAACAAAAAGAAACTCAATCATAGATGAAGTCTTTGTACCTTATTGCAATGGAGTCACTAAATGAGCTCACGGCTCATCGAAGATGGAGAGGGTATATTCCCTCAATGGAGTCACCAAATAAACTTATATTAAGTTCATCAAATTTGAAAGAGGAACTTTCCTCAAATCGAGTCGCCGAGAAAGATAATGTAAAGACTTTGGGATAGACTTGCCAAGTGTCGTTATGGGTTGAAAAGGATTAAAAATCCTCCTCGAAAAAGACGCCAAAAATGTTATCACACAATTTGTAGTTTGGGAAAATCCCAACCCAATCCATCGAAAGTGTGACACAACTGGGACCACCTATCATTGTCACCTTAATAGATGCCCCCCTCATTTTAGTGAAGGATAAATCCAACAAAAGGGAGGCTTCCTGGTTGACCCTAAGGAGATTGAGATGGAAAGTGGAAAGTGATCGGAGAATACCCCTATAGGTCAAGGTAAAAGAATGGAAAGAGGCTTGAGAGAAAGTCTTATGAGGTGGTAAATGGTTGCCAATGTAGCGTACCTGCAAAATTTAAGCCTCAAAACAAAAGGGGAATCAACAAGAAACCTTGATGTCCCAAAATTGCAGCAGTATGGAAATATATATCAACAATAAATGAGTTATGATAGTTGCAACATGTACCATCAAAATAAAGTTCAATATGTTGGAAATAAAGCTAAGAAACAAGTAGATAATTTTCCAATGATTAGAGCAAGATTTTGATACCAATTAGAGGGTTGTTACTAAGTGTTATCAACAAGATATGTAACAACCTTATGGTTGTAGCAAACTTTTCTATAGAAGCAAATTCTAGCCACTAAAATCAACCAGTTAACTACCCAAACAATAGCTTATGACCAATAGAATAATTACCAAGGATTACAAGTGAACTTCAGTAGTAGAAAAGTGAGTAAAAGAATGAAAGAGGGTGAGTTTATTGCGGACCTATTGGTTGTAGCTAAAAGTTTATTACAACATCTAGATTACTGATTAGAGCAAGATTTTGATAGCAATTAGAGGGTTGTTACTAAGTGTTATCAACAAGATATGTAACAGCCTTATGGTTGTAGCAAATTTTTTCTATAGCAGCAAATTCTAGCCACTAAAATCAACCAGTAAACTACCCAAACAATAGATTATGACCAATAGAATAATTACCAAGGATTACAAGTGAATTTCAGCAATAGAAAAGTGAGTAAAGGAATGAAAGAGGGTGAGTTTGTTGTGGCCCTATTGGTTGTAGCTAAAAGTTTATTACAACATCTAGATTACTTGGCTAATCAAGATGCCCTTAGGGAAAAATATAGCTTAAAGCATGTAAAATCAAATTCCAAACTTAAACAATTCAATATCCTTGATATCACATTTACCAATACATAATATTCAATCTCCAATGCCAAATATTAGTGTCGTATCTATTGGGTTATGGGGTCTATTTTTTATGAGCTAGGGTTTATTACTCCTCTAGGGGTGTAAGCCCTTTTACTTGCTAGAGTAAACAAACCTTAGCAAGGTAAATTTGCAAGGGTGTAAGCTCTTTTACTCCTTGTAGAAACCTTTGTAATTAACCTTTTCAATGACAAAAAAGATAGATCTTGATGGAGGGTGTATGCCCTTATACTCCTCCAAGAGTTTGACAAAATAACCTTGATATCAAGAAGAAAAACATATAATTGCATAAATTTCTTACCTAATCCAAGATATAGCATGAAAAACCCTTAATTATCAAGAATATTCCACCACAATTTCCAAGAAACAAGTATCAAGAGAATTTGCTAGCCTTCCTTCACCAATAGACAAGTAGAAGCATAGAAAAGCATCAAAGAAGAGAGATAGTGAATTTCCCAAATAAGGAGAAACTTTCAACCAAGAGTCTTATGTAATTCTCAAGTGATGATAAAATGAAAGTGAGGTGGCCTCTATTTATATGAGGTAACCTAAAACCAATTTGTTCACTTTTAAAAGTCAACAACAAATTTGAAGGAGGTCGACCTCCTCTATTTTCCTTTACAATTTACAAAATTAAAATTTGAATAAAATAAATCCCTAATGATGATGACACCATGCCCTAAAGGGCAACGCTAGGACTCAAAATGAGACGTTGAGCCTCCAAAATCCATGTGTCATCTCATCATGGGATAGAGTGGCAAGAAATGCATCTCTCTCCATCAAATCATATCACATCACCATCAAACCCCATCATAACCCGATCATCCAAGGTGACGTCAAGGGCTAGGGTATCATGTTCAAGGCCTCCCAGGGCCAACATTTAGGTGCAATGGGCCACAATGTCATTCTCACATGTTTTCCAAATGCCTCCAAAGAAAACATTCATCTTCTCAAGTGTGCAATGAGTGGGGCGCATCATCCATCATGTGGGTTTCAAGCCCCTATGAAGGTCCAAGTGACCTAGTCCCTCCATGGAAAATCTTTCACCTGGAAAGGTCCCACAAAGACAAACAAGTACGCCCTCCAAGGGTCCACAAGTCACATGTATCATGCTAATTAATCCATATTTAATAAAGGAACCACCCGAACATGTGCATCAAATCCCCCTTTTCAAGATAAACAAATGCTCAAAGACCTTATACAACTTGCTAAATTTAAATATGGGAGGGTGTCATGGTTCCCTATTGGGTAGATCAATCCCCAAGTCAAAGAGTGTTTTCCAATAAGACCCTCTCTAAGTCATGTAGAAGAGTATGAGGTGTATGGGGGTGTGACTTTTGGGCATGGAGTTTATTGACATACAAGGGCTCATATTGTCTCATTTATGGGTGCCTTTGTAGAGGGTGTGTTGCATCCTCATTTGCAATGCATTTTTTTTTCCAAGCCCTTTATTTGACATTAATTGATTATGGTCCAAAGCATTGAGTTCTATGTGAAATGGAAGTAAGGAGCACTGCAATTCCACTTCAATCTAATAACACATTAAGTTCCATGTACAAGGAAAGTAAAAGACACCTCAAAATGCATTCCATCAACAAGCGAGACATTTATTTAATTATGTGTTTTTGTTTTTACATGTCCTTGAATTTTGTGGAGAAGCATTTAATTACTCTTAGGACCTTAGGGAGAGCATCTAGAGGATAATGTGTGGATTTTATCTTTTGTTAGCTACAACCCATCTAGGCCTTTAGCCCCTTCTTCCCATGAAATGAGGTACAAGCCCTTCTTGGGTCAATAAGTCTGAAAACCCAAAAGATGAGGAAACGAAAAGAAAGAAGTGTGCAAGGTGGTAAATATGGATGGGAATGCTACGATGACCCTTCAAGGAGACCCCCTAGTAGCAACCCTTTTCCCGAGGGTGATCCACTTACTAGGAAAACATGTCAACCACCAAGGTGAAATGAGGCAAAAGGCATAATTCCCTAGAAAACATTTTCAAAATCAAGAAAGGACCTTTTGCAACATGTTCAAATGCTTCAATTATTAAAATGACACTTACCACAATACCAGACTTGTTACCTCATGAAGCAAGACTTTTTGTCCTCTGTGGGCCAACCTGGTGTGGTGGACGTTGCTACTGCTAATCAATGGTGATGTGTGGTAAGAGTAGGGGCTATGTTTACACATCTAGCTCTTGACACTCCATGTCTTCAACCTACGGGCCTCGAGACATCATCTCCTTAGTTACCCCTATAAATGGGGGCTAATAGGCCTAAAAAATGTTATCCCATGTTCTCATCGACCTGGTAGTGGAATTGTTGTTAGATTGATCTAGATTCAAATCGATATAGAGTTAAGGAGACTCAGAGTGTGTCTCTTGTTAATTCATGTAAACCTAGCACCCGACCATTAATTCCAGGAAATACTAAATAATAGCACAACTAGGTTACTTACCCATTAACATTTAGCTGAAGAAAAATAAAAAACCAAACACATTTGCACACAAGATTTTCGGGTAAAAACCCCTGGAAAAACCCTGAAGGGAAAACCAAATATGAGTTTGATTTATTGTTATAAATCTTGGGCTCTCTTCCTGGGATAATGACCCATTAGAGGAATACAATGTAGCAATAGCCTAGTCCACATGGTTGATGTATCCCTTCCTGCTCCTTTGCATCTTTCATCAGCCCTGCCCACTGACACTTGGATGAACTTTCTTCACCCACTCAATGAGATATCCTCACTCTCTGTGTGTATGCCTCATCCTCTCACTTAGGATTCCTTTTATTACATTGATTTAACCCTAAATCCAAAACCTTGGATCTTCTCTAAAGTGATGAACAACTAAGATCTAATATCATTTTCACTTTAGATCTAACAGTTAGGATTTAATCAACTCACGTAAGTTACTAATGTCAAATAACTTAGGCATTCAAATTAATTAATTTTACATTAATTAAAAGGTCATTCACTTTAATTATTACTTATAAAGTGAACTTCCTAAGGTTCTGATAGGTTACAAGGATGGCGTCCACATGCTAAACACCAATACTATGTGAAAGTACCTGTCTTATGCTAAATACGTCAACACTCCCTCTTAGCAAGGAAGATACTTCAACCACTTGGAGGTGGCTCTATCTTCGCTATCAAATCTACTACCATGCATTCTCTCCAATCCACCTGATTGGTTGCTCCCTATGACAAGAAAGCTATGCTTGTCATCTCACTCGGACTCATCTACGAAGACCTCCCTCTAATCATTCTCCTAGAAGCCTCCTACTCCTAAGCATCCTTCATGGTCATCTCGTACCATGACTTCTTCTGAACATACTTGGAGGGATGCTCCTTCCCACCTGAACCTGAAGGCTCACTCCCTCTAAGCTGCTCAACCTTCAAATTTACCTGCTCCTTGTCCTCTTTCACTATGTTGTTGCTTTCCATTACTCACATAGACTGGCCCTTTATCCTATACAAGTTGATCTTTCTAACTCCTAGAACAATTGTTGTGTCTGAGCTATATCCTCTAGGCTTGATCAACGCCTTTCCATCCTAGAATAGAATGTCAAAACCCTTCTTCTCAATCATTGAGAGTAAGAGAACACTCCTCCTGAGTTTTGGCACCCACAACACATTCATCACTCTCAACACACCTCCTGACTCCATCCAAAAATGGAACTGTTATAGAACCCTTTACTGCATGCTTGGTGCCCATACCAAGTTCCACATGCATGTCTGAGTCAGTCTCGATGAAGCTCTCAAAGAACTCTCGTGCTCTTGTCACATGACATGTGGCTCCATTATCTATCAATCATGCACCAACTGATATGGTTCCCAAAGAAATCTGGGGGAAAAGTAAGAACTTTGTCTATTCAAACTTCTTGGAAAAATCCTCCTCTTGAGCCTTTGTTGATGCAACTAACTCTAGTTGTGTCTTATTTCCACCTTTCTTCTTGTTTGGACATTAACCCGCCTAATGTCAAAACTTGTGACATGCATAGCACTTGAATTTTCTTATGTCCTTCTTGTCAGTAGACTCTCCACTCGCAAACTTCTTGAACTTGCCCTTCTTTTCCTAGCTGGAAAGAGAAAGGTTATCATCATCATTCTTGCGCTTATCTCCATTCAACTATTCATCCTGAAGTTCCTCTTAAATGAAGTCATCTCACATCCTTGAACAATCAAGGATCTTCTCATGTGCCACGATTCCTTTGATGAGCGATGTCCACTCCTTCGTCAAGCCTTTGAGTGTCGTCCTCACCAACTCTGAGTCATCCACTGCTTCCCTAATTGTTGCTAGTTCATCTTGAGCTTGTCGGATACGGGTGAGATAAGTCATCACTGTATCTGATTCTGTCATCTTTGTGTCCCTGAGCTTCTCTCTCAGCACCATTTTTTGATTCTCATTCTTAGTCTAAAATAAAATCTGCAGAGCCTCCCACATGTCCTTTGCAGTTGTCTTTCCATATAAATGAGGGATCAAATGATCCTTCACTCTGTCTAGAATAATTCTTTTGGCTTTCACGTCCTTTAGTTTATGGACGACCAGATATTTCAGATCCATTGGTGGGGCCATGATGGAGTTGGAAAAATCCCAAATGCCATTCTCCATTAACATCAACATGATCCTCTCCTTCCAAGCACTATAGTTGGACACCTTGTCCAACCTATCTTCAAACCTGTTAGCGATATTTCTTGTTAGGGGGTTGAATTGCAAAAGAATGGGTCAAAACCCACTTATCCTAAGTTTTGGGCGCAAGCGCATATGCAGTAAACGAGAGTCACTTTTAGACGGCTG
>JZKD02S1695867.1:66050-79721 GCA_000966675.3 Picea glauca | reverse complement strand
GAGAAACTGACAAGTGTAACTTTCTTCATGAAAATAATCTTAAAGAAGAGCTAGATCTTCTATCACCATGTCATTATCATGTCATCATCTTGATAACCAAAAATGAGGATAACAACAAGCTCCTTGTATCTCATACTTTTTGCAAGATAAGTCCAGTGTACAGGGAATAGAGTCACATATGGAGAATACTAAAGAAACTTTGACAATTATTAAGGAAAACCTTCAAATGGCGCAAAACAGGATGAAACACCAAGCAGATCAACATCAAAGTGAAAGACAATTTGAGGAGGGTGATTGGGTATTTTTCAGACTACAACCTTATAAGAAATCCACACTCAAGCAAAAGAAGAATAAGAAATTAGCTCCAAAATTGTATGGATCCTACAAGATTATTCACAATATTGGACAAGTGGTGTATGAGTTAAATTTTCATTCTTCTCGCATTCATAAGGTTTTCCATGTATCTTTCCTAAAAAAGGTTTTGGGACAAATTATGCCAATGCAAATAGAACTTCCAGAATTAGATGAAGAAGGGAAGTTGATTCTTGAACTAGAAAAGGTTATAGATCATTTTTCTCTATATTTTCATAATAGAACCATTATGGAGTACCTAATAAAGTGGAAGAATGTGCCTCTATAAGAATCTACATGGGAAAATGAGTAGTTCGTGAAGAAACACCCTCAATTACAAGCTTTGAAGGAAAAACTTTTTTAAAGAGGGGGCTATGTTAAGGATCTAATAAGCCTTCATTATTAGTTTATTTGTTATATTAGTAGGTCGACTAGAACCTTTCATTGTACCCTTTCATTATAAGTGTACTCTTTGTCTCATATCTATATATATATATATATATATACCAAGGAGACGTAATCTTAATATCATCACATTTTGTCTTGTGAATTGGATATATTATAAAAGGAGGTTTCCCCATCGAAGTGGATTGTATTCATTGAATTTATATCATTTTCAAGGTGCTTGGTTCATAATACTTTCCTTAGACTCACATATCTAACTCAAGCATGTGAGATCAAGAGAGAACAAGTACAAGTGACAAGTACAGGATTGATGAAATAACTCTCTCCTTCCTATATTTAC
Organism: Picea glauca; assembly: GCA_000966675.3. Lineage (NCBI taxonomy): Eukaryota > Viridiplantae > Streptophyta > Pinopsida > Pinales > Pinaceae > Picea > Picea glauca. The sequence continues at coordinate 78,625 of JZKD02S1695867.1, read as the reverse complement.
ATGATAAATGAGGGAGGCCTACAATCATAAAGTAGATCAAGTCCACAACAAGAAACCTATTAAATTGGCCCATCTTCGAAGCACTCCAACTCCAAGTAACATGTGTCAAGATCCAAGATGAGACATCCAACAATCAAGGCTCCAAGGTTGAACTCTCTTCGGGAAGGTTCCAACGCTCCACCTCCACAAACCTCCAAAGATCCAATGCTCCCTCCTAAGTCATGTGTACTTTCGGGTCCACCCCACCTACATGATCACTACTCAACTCAAGTGTCCTCAACTCAACTACAAGCCTTCATGTAAGCAACCAAGTGTACCCATTCCATCTAGGTTTTAACGCCATCCTCCAGGGTGCCCAATTCTCCTTCTACAAGGAAATCCATCCTCTAAGAAATACATTCACTCACCATGTGTGCATCTTCAAGAATGTCATCATGTTGTCTAGGTCTCCAACACTCCAAGGAATATTGCAACACAAGCATCCAGACAAGGCCTGGAAATCAATGAGTGAGTTGCCTCCCATTTGTATTTCCATGGAACAACCAAGGCTCATATATACACCACGCACTCCACATCACATGAAACACCCACAAGCATAGTGTAAACACTTTTGGAGTAACATGAAAGCTAACACTCCATCTTTACGAGGAAATTGTTTTCACCAACCCTAGTATGCTCCCTCTGTAACTCAACCAAACCTATTGTCTCCAAATTTAAACTTGTTGCAGTCACATAATCAATCATTGGCTCCTGGAAAGGATCTATCACCCAACCATAAGACTCCACCAAAGCACCTCACCTCACCTCCACAAAGTAACTGGAAGTCTCACAACTGGAATAAGTCAATGCAACATGGTTAGCATATCTCCTAGGAAGTATACTCACCCTTACTAAATATCTGGGCACTTCTACATGCTCTTGCACATTTTGTAATGTCTAGGCAAGCCATCTTGGCTTCCTACATATTGGAGTAGAAAGCGAGGGCATATACACACCCAATCATCCACCCTTGAATCTAACTATCTCTAACTTTTGAATTAGCCTATGGAACACCAATTGCCACACTCCTTTCAATCTCTGAAACAAATACATGTGAAATAAAGGACCTCACATCCTAATTAAGATTCGCATATTGGCTCACCATAGTCATCCGCTCTGCTGGAATATCGATCTTGTAGGCTATGGAAGTCTCATTGTATCCAATAACACAACATATTGAACCTCTGAAGAACATGGACCACCTATGAATCTAAAGGAACATAACCATGGACTAACAATAACCTATCAAACTCCAACATCCTCCATATCAACTTCATGGGCCAACATCTTCAAACACCACATCATGAGTTGTTCAAGACATACTACAAAGATAATCACATCTTCGTACAAGACCAAGACAAGTGGATTAGATCTATTAAAATCACAAAGATGGACCACTTCACAAATCCCATCCATCCTAAAATACCAATCTTGTGGTACAAATAACAACCCACCCAAGGTTGTCAACAACCTATAATCAAGGGTGTCTTACCCATGCATCTCAAAACCTCTAGGAACTGAAGCATCAACCTCAGCAAGGTCACCTCCCTATTTGTAAAATAATCTTGAAGAATGAGTAACATCAAGGTCAACACCCTCTTCCAAAGAGATTCCAACAAAATTAATGTCCTTGTACTATGCAACACTCCCATCATTTGCAAGCTTGAAATCAATCATTGATTCCACAATAGGTTTTGAGGGTCTTATCTCCGTGGCATCCTACCATACCTTGTTCTATGGGCCTTCTCAAGACTAGAAGGCTCATCTAGTGTCTTGATGGAATGTACAAGTGTCATAGGATCAACAAGCAACCTATAAAGGCCATCATTTAGTACACCTCTAGACAAAGTCCTTGAACTTTCTATACTACAATCATTGATAATACAATGTTGTCATTCAAATGTAACTCTACATTGATGATCTACGATACAAAAAATTGAAAGAATATTTTTCTTCAAACCAATAACAAATAGATCATTCAACTCATGACCATCACCTGATGGCATCTGAAAGAAAATGGAGCCCAATCCTTTCACAATATATGTAGCATCATCACCCAACTCCACACACATACCTCCTTCTTGCTCCCAAAGCCTGTTGAAGATGTCATGTGATAAGTCATATGTTATGATGCCCTATTATCCTCATACCATCCAAAAATTAACATTGTGTTAGAGAACAAACAAGATACCATGGAGAAGGCGGTCTCAAACTGGGATGATCTTTCATCCACTCTTGCTATAGTACAAGTTGTAACCTATTGAGGCTCCTTTGACATTTTTGCTACATTTGATGCACTAAAATCTTGTTTCTTGAAACCAACTTTTTGCATTTCATATGGAATGCTTTGATAAAATTACATTGAATTGTATATTTTTCAATGGATGTGCAATTTCTTCCTTTCTATAAGAAACATGTTAGTGTTGTACCTAATCACCAAATAGAGGAAAATAATTAATTAAAATAACATAAATAAACATAAATTAAAAATGATAAAGATTGAAGTATGCGTCCATATCTATTATTTTATAAATCTTACATGAAACTGAAAACAAATCCAAAACTCAATCTCCTTCACTTGAAAAATGTGTTTATAAAATAATTAATTAGTGATTGTGGCTTTTCATAAATGTTTACAATCTCTCCATTCAAAAATTTGTCCTCGTATGTTAGCTTTCTAACCACAACATTATAAGTCAATAATTGAACATGTTTGTCTCCAACTTTTTCATTGATAAGAACACGATCATAAGTATCTTTTGCCTAACATGCAAACTATATGCTTTCAATATCACTCATAAACGGATCATTGTTGGTGCTACAAATATTAGGTTTCTTCCTACAATATAAATAAATAGGAATTCAATTAATGTGTAAAAGATTAAAATTGATTTTAACATTAAACTTTAAATATCTTACCAATAAAGTTGTTTCATTGAATTTGTTTTACCCTTGAAGGTTGATATAATAATCATGATTATGTGTTTGAATGAAAATCTCCAAATTGATGATGTTGTGACATTTACGAATCTCGTAACCACTTTATTGAATGCTTGGTAAGTATAATACTCATAATCCTAACCAATGTCTGGATATAGTAACCATAAAGAATCCTTGCAATAACTAAGGAGTACTCCCTTTTAAGAACAAGATTTGCAACAATTTCTTAATCATCTAATATTACTTGATATTGCACAATGTCGAGCTCATTCCAAATATATTAATGAAGGGTATTATCAAATTAAATACTTTCAAGACATTGCATTCTTTGCCATTCAAACTTGGCTCTTTAAATTTAACTTTTAAAAGTCTATAATATTCCATATGTTTTTCTCTTTAATATCTTTTATAAAAAAAACAAATATACATATCTATAAGTAATAAAATATAATTAAATCAAGCTACAAATAAATATAAAAAATCAACTTATCTTTTTAATGCAACAAAAAATTGACCCAAGGTTGTTGTAAAGCTTGAGCTTAGATAATTGCGTCTAACATCATCGTGACTCTTTTCATTCAACAATGTAACTATTTTCTCTTGTGCTTCGTAGAAACCTTATGATTATATAAATACAATAGATAATAGATAATGATATATATAACAAAATATTTAACACATTAATACATTAAATTAAAAAATATATATATAAGCCTAACCTAAATAAAAATAAGTCTCTTCCTTGTATAAACATATTCCTCTTTCAATTGGATTGAAAATACATGTTAAGCCTTTTCATCACGGGTTCTTGGGAGAACCAATGAGAGTTTGTTGGGATGAATGAATTCCCCGATGGCTTGGAAAATGAATGCTACTCGGTCGGAGCCTCGAGTATTGCTCTTGAATGAGGGTTTGGGGGGCCACCCACCATTATATACGCAACATGCATGATTTGGGGATTGGAAAGGGGAATAACACTAAAATGGTTCCTAGGATATTAATCTGAATCAACAAACTTGCTTCTCAAATTCATTAGCCATGTCTTCCATTGATAATTCGTCCAACTTTACATGTGATAATATAGTCATGACAAGTGTTTCATCCTTCACTCTGTTGGTCTCCAAGGTGTTATAGTAATTATAGTAATGTATGCTAGTAATTTTTTTTTCTAGACCTATCTTACCATACTACAAAGGCTCTAAACCTTTTAACCTTTTGATTTTAAAATCCCAATAGAAAACAATTATTTGTGGCACTGAATGCATCACTTTCTTTGTATGTTTTTTTTTTCATACTTTTCTCATCAATTAGGTAGCATATTTCCATACAAGATTTCTTTCAAAAATATGTATCAACCTTCGATCTATATGCATCACATATTTTTTTTAATTTATTATGGATAAATCTAACCCTTTAAGTGAATGTCACAAACATCATATATTAAATATTTGTATTACGACCACGTAAATAGATTTGCTTGTGTGTCTATTAAACCACTATACATGACACTTTTGACTATTTCAAAAAGAGGGTTATTAGGATACTATTTCATCAATTATATTCTAGCCTCTACAAGATGCTTTCCCTCAATAACATAATAGTTATATTCAAAACATTTTAATCGATCAAATGCATATCAACTAGGAACATTCATTGGGTCAATAAGAATCGTGTAGTCAACAACATGTGTATATGGATTGTATCATATCAACATTTTCATGTTGTGAATATGCAAGTGGTGTGGCTTTTTAATTTGATATTTCTCTTGGTCTTTTATGGGTTTGTAACAGTATTTCACATTCAATTGAAATGTATGGACATTGTCAACGAAGTTGTTCATCCTCAATCGATCTCAAATGGTGTTTTGTGTTGTTGTGTTAACATTATCCTCTAGATGGACACCTAAAATTATGATTTCCCTACTACTGGACCAAAATTTTCATTGTTATGAGTTAGAGCTAACCATGGGTTCTTCATGAAGATCAACAACATTAGATCTCATCCTTTTATGAATGACAAGAGTTGCATCTAAATAAACAATATCTTCATCATCATTAGGAATGGAAGCATTCTCAATTATGCTTATTTTCTATGACTTTTATTTCTTCTTCTTTTGAATTGGAGTGGAAACCTCATTGGCACTAATGTCAGCACCATTTTCAATTGGGGTTGCTAAAAGTATAACAATAGCATTTATAATCTTATTATACTATTGGTTTTTCTTTCTATTCTATTAGTTATCTCGCTCCACCCCTTTAATTTGAACTTCTAGTACTCCTTGTTTTGTTTTCCTTACTTTTTGTGCCTTGTCAATGTGAAAGGAACCAATGAAATCCATAATATTCTCCTCCATAAAATAAATCCCTTATAACGTACATAAAAATGACATAGAAAATTCATGTAGAAATAAAATAGGCACTAATAAGAATATATAAAAATCTAAATAAGAATAAACAAACATTTTTTTTTTGTAAATAAAAGATTGATATTACCTCAAAGGTCTAAAAACCATACAAATGTTGAAGGACCTGGCATCTATCCTACCAAAAATGGAAACCAAAAATAGACCCAGGTCCAGATAAAATATGTACATAATTGTTCTATTTTCAGAAGCGGAAATGATCAAGTAGCCTAATATATTACAAAAATGACCTAAAGGCCTGTAGAGTTTAGTGTCTATCATAATAAGAAAAAGTAAAATATGAAACTAAAGAACTTCATACACCAGAAGCATTGTTTCTCCCATCGCCTATAGGAGGTTGTGGCCAAGATGGAGTGATGATGAAGGGTTGGCAGTAGGTGGGGAAACATCACTTGACAGGATCATCTGAAAGAGAATCAAAGAGCACATCCACCCTGCGACTGAGGATTTCCTGATGAAAGAGTTGGTCAACTCTGTCCCGACGCATATCCGAGATGAGTTGAATTTTCTCTACTGAGAATTCACACAGGGGTGTCGCGTTAGGTTTCAAAGGATCTTCTGGTGCGATTAAGGTGTCATGGAAGGTGTCATAAGGAGCTACTTATTCAATGGACTTGGGCTCTACCTCTTCAATAACAGGGAAACCTCATTTCTCTTCCGACAACTGGATTGAAGCAAGATCACCCTCTAGAGCTAAAGTGATAGGAAAACTCGAAGTATTCAGCTGAAGGAAAACTCGGAATATTCATCGATGGTTCAATAGTAACCTGGGGAAGAGTAGGGGGGAATTCCTCCTCAACTAGAACTAGACCCAAATATTCGTCTTCCCGATCATGAGCGATGGGAGGTAATTCAGTTGAGGGCGAAGAAAGAGTAGAAGGCAAGTCAAGGGTGAGTTGGGCACTGAGAGGAGAGAGAGCAGGACAGTGACAGCAAGCTAAATAACAGTAGTAGTTTGGGCCATGCTTGGGCTTGCCACACTCCTTAGGCATGACTGCAATGAGAATTCTTGAGAGCCAGAGGGAGGGGAGCAAGCGAACCAGGAGGCGAGAAAATAGGAGCGAAACCAGGGAAGGATCATGACCATCAAAAAGGTCGAAAATAAGATACAGGAAGTGAACCATAGGAAAAGGTGTGGAGGTATTACCTATCCAATCTAGAGAAATCTTCATTAAACCTGAATTGACGACAATCATCTCCATGGTACCTGGGTAGATGAAATTCACCACTAGCTCGAGCCAAGACATTAATTTTCCATGTGGTCCAAACTTGCACTGAAGGATGTTGTGTTAATGACGTGTATTGAAGAGAGAAGTATGAGGTTGGAGGCGGTAGTCTGCATTTCATTCATTAATAGCATGTGTGACATGTGGCACCCCATCTGGGGAGGAGCAATCTAGTTGATCTATATAAAAGCATTGTTTTAGCAAAGAAGGGGCAGGGAGGAGGTTGGCATCTATGGAGATGTCTTCTCCAGCTAAAGAAAGTCCCTCATTTGTTAATTTGTCGGCCAGTTTGTTCGCTTCTCTACGGACATGGGAAGGGATCAGTGTAAGATTAGGACATAGGAGGGAGTGGAAGACTTCAAGGGAGCTGAGAGGACACCAGTTGGGGGATACTTTTGTTGGATCAGATCCATTCATAGTCTTAGTGGCCAAAGAGATTATTATTTGGGAGTCTCCTTCGATAACAAGTTGATTTAGACCCATATTAGAGGTTAATTGAATTCCTCTAATAAGACCCCAGAGTTCAGCAGAGTTGTTTGAATCCAAGCCCATATTTCCATCCATTATATGTCTGAGTTATCCATTGTTGTCCCTAATAACCACTCCAAACCCAATGGGACCTGGGTTTCCTTTGGAAGAACCATCAAAATTCAACTTAAAGAATCCTTGGGGCAGACATTGCGATGTAGAGGAACTCTGTGTGGGAGGAGGGCGGGGAATGGGGTTGTGGATGGATTGATTAGGATTAATATTTATATGCCACTGAGAAAATATCATGCTTTCACTAGGATTGTAGGAGAGGTCTTCCTGAGACCACTATTGATATCTAATCGTTTCTTGAGTGCAGTCAAAGATCTTAGACCAAATATAGGAGAGCGGAGATGACTTGGAATGGAAGACTTTCCTATTTCTCTCCTTCCATATTTTCCAAATGACGAAACTTGGTATCAACTGCAAAATCTTGTTTAGAATTGGATTATGGAAGGTTGTTGATACCCAGTTCCCAATGGTGTGAATTATGTTCTCCCCTGCTCTATTTGTTTTACTCATAATTTGTGTTACCTGGTCCCAAATCTTAGCACTGAAAGGACGTTGATTCAAGAGGTGCTCCATGGATTCTTCGTGCTGCATACAGAGAGTATAGACTGAGGGCCCAATGACACCTCTTTTCTGGATATTATCCCAAGTAAGTATTCGGTTCATGACCAGGAACCAAAGGAATGTGGAAGTATTTTGGCCAAAGTTACGATGTCCAAATAATATGCCAGATGTTTTCTTTGGGTTGAAGGTGAAACTGAGATTTTAGATTATAGGCTTATTTAATTGTGAAGGAGCCAATAGGAAAATGGCCTCATCGTAAGATGTTTTTTCCCTCTCGAAAGCGCACCTTCCTCAAAGGGGTTTCTTCTTTCCAAGGATTCCGGTCACAATCACATGATAAATTAAGATCAGTGTGAAGGACCTTCCAAGTTCTCCAGTGAGGAGGAAGGGGCTCATCCTTCCAAAGGTCTGCAACTTTGAGAATGTTGTTGTTTGGCATTTCAGCGTGAATGTGATGCAAGCTTCCCAAGGATTTTAGAGGAGGAAATTTTTGCCAAGAATCTAACCAGAATAGTGCTTCCACTTTGTAATTCCCAAAAATCATGATCATGGATGAGAGGACGATTTCACCATGTTGCATTCCACATGTTTGAACATGGAATTTGATCATTCATCCTGATGAGTTGAGCTTCATTGATGTGGGAAGAATATTTGTGCTTCCATAACCTCACCCATAGTTGTTTTGGATGCTTAATCCAACACCACTAAATATTGGCACCCATTACTTCATTCAACATGCACAGGTCACAAAGACCAAGGCCCCCATTCATCTTTGGTTTACAGACTTTGTCCCAGCTGACCAAGGCCCATTTTTTCTCCAACTTGTGACCTTGCCAGAGAAAGTTTCTTTGTCGATTGTGAATGGTTTTAAGAACAGATTGAGGGGCATCCAGGGTAGAAAAAAGATAAATAGGGATAGCTTGAAGGACATATTTAATGAGAACGAGGCAGCTAGCCAGGTTTAGCATCTAGAAGGTACATGAATTCAATCGATTGGTTAAAGATTGAATGAGATAATACCAAGAGATATTTCTGATTGTTGAATATGTAAGGGGAATGCCAAGGTAATTGGATGGAAGGGAGATCTTGGGAATGCTTAGTATTCAAGAGATATGAAGTTGAATGGCCATAGGAGTATTGAAGAAAAAGAGTTGGGATTTGGTCAGATTGATATAGGTACCCGAGGCCTCACTAAAATCTAAAAGGATGGTCTTTAGTTTTAGATCCTCTTGAGCAGTTGGGATTCTGATTAACATGGTATCATCCACAAATTGGTTGTGGGATGCAATCGGTTGAATTCCATGAAGGGGAAGGTTGTGGAGAGAATCGGTTGCGATAGAGGCTTTAATGTACTAGTCTAGTACCTCCACCATGATGACAAAGAGGAAGGGGGAAAGGGGATCACCTTGGTGTATTCCTCTAGAAGGAGAAAAATGCTTGGAGGTTATGCCATAGAAAAGAATGGGAAAAAAAGTTCAAGGAGGTGAGGTTGAGTATCCAGTTAACCCAATTAGTGTTGAAACCAAAATCCAAGAGAAGAGATTGCATATATTTCTAGCAGAGGTATTCAAAAGCTGTTGAAAGATCAATTTTAATGAGCATAACTGGAGTTCTGGTGGATTTGATTCAATGAATCACCTCATGCACCAATATTACATTGTACATTATTTGGCATCCCTCAACATAACATGACTTCTCTTTAGAGATGATGAAGGGAAGAATAGGCTTGAACCGAAGGATGATTACTTTAGTAATGATTTTGTAGATCACATTGCACAAAGCGATAGGCCTAAATTGTTGCGTATGGAAAACCCTTTCCTCCTTGGAAATAAGAGTGAGAAAGGTGGCATTGAGAGCTGATAGTACCTTTCCAGAAGTACGGGATTCCTCGACTAGTTTCCAGACCTCCTCCCTAACCATTGGCCAACAGTAATGGAAGAAATATTTTGTGAAGCCATCCGATCCTGGTGCTTTTCCCATTGGCATCTCCTTAATATCATGATCCACCTCCTCACTTGTGATGGGCCTCATGAGTGCTTCATTTTTCTCCTGGGTGATGGGAGTGGGAATGTTCCTAGTAATATTATTTATGGCTAGAGTTATGTCATGGACCTGTTCAGAAAGAATCTTCCTATAGTAGTTAACAAGTTATGTCTCCATCCCTTCGTGATCCATGATTGGTTTCCCTTGATCATTTTCTAATTTGGTGATGGGATTCACATATCTCTTGTGTATCATGGATCGGTGGAAGAATTTAGTATTTTTTTCTCCTTCCTTTAGCCATTGTACTTGTGATTTATGTCTCTAGAGGATTTCCTTTTGCTTGTATCATTCCTCTATTTGTTTTTTGAGAAGCTCCTCCTCAGCATGCAAAGAATCTGATTGGCCTTGAGAGATGAGCTCCTTTTGGATTTCCTCTAGGCGTTGTTCTAAAGATATTTGGGCCTGAAATATGTTGCCAAAAACATTTTTGTTCCACTCTCAAAGATGTTGTTTAAATTTCCTTAGCTTTTGTTGGAATATGTACATTAATGTGCCATGAGAGATTGTTGAATTGGTCCACCATGTGTTGGAGAGTTCCTGGAATTCCAGATGAGATAGCCAAAAAAATTCAAACCGAAAGGGCTTGAATTTGGGAGTATTAATAATGTCAATCCAAAGATGAATTGGCTAGTGATCTGAGCCAGACTTTGGGAGAATAGTTTCTTCAATTAGGGGGGCGTCCAACATCAGGGTTTCCAATATGAGGAATAAGTCTAGCCGACATCCACCTGATGAGCACTAGAGCATCTGTTAGTCCATGTGAAGGTACCATTTCATGCTTCAATGTCTATTGAGTGAATATATTCTATCGTGCTTTAGAAATTTTTATTGTCCTTGTCTGATATTCTGATGTCACCTCGTTTTTCCTCCACTATAAGGATAATGTTGAAGTCGTCGCCTAGGATCCATTTTTTTATTTCCCACCAGGTTTCCAAATCTAAAAGGCATTTCAAAAAATGGTCCTTTTCCTAAGTTTTTTGGGGGCCATAAGCATTTTTTATTATCCCTACCTTGTTAGAACCAATGGCTCTATAATGAGCAGAAAGCGTCCAAGCAGTAGAAACAAATTATTATAAGAGGACAGTCGCAAGGTTCCATAAAATAGAAATGCCCCTTACCGCCCCTCTGGATTCATTGTAAACAAAGTTGATCTGCCACCAATAACTCTTAAAGACATCATCTGTAATGTCCCATGCACATTTTGTTTCCTATAGGAAGAGGATGTCTAGATCTTTTGCAATTATATTGTTTCAAAGAATCCTCTATTTAGTTCTTTTGTTTAGGCCTCTAATATTCCAAGAGATAATATTCATGATGATAGGGGAGGGGGGGGAGAGAAGAAACCCTCAATGATCCTTTGAATCTGGACCAAGTTTATCATGAAGCTTCTTACCTCTCGAATAAGTTGTTGCGTTGATTTATTCCCTCATCATTTCCCTTCCCTTAGCGTTCTTCTGGGGTATTTTCTAGAATTTGATCTAATTCCCAGCCGAGATGTTATGTCGGTCGTAGAATCAATGTAGACTTTGTGTACCTTGTGAATTTTATCTATAGGGATTGATTAGTTCCTTCATGTTGTAGGCTTCCTCCAACTTTTCTAGGTCAATGTTAGCTACATCTCTTTCATCTAAATTCATGTATGTATCTCCCTCCTCATATGCAAGTTGTTCAGCGTACATTTGTGTAGTAGAGGTAGGTTGTGTAATATGTTCCAAAACTGGATCATGAATATGCTTGGTTTTAACTTTTGTGTTGCTTTGGTTATCATGTTGGTGAGGGTTTTCAACCTCTTAGGAGTCTGGAAGCTAATTTAAAATTTGAAAAGAATTGTTGGTGGAGGGTTTTTTGTTTGGTCCTTGACTTGTTTTTCTAGGATTTGGTTTCTTCTGTTTCGAGACCTGGGTGAAACCATCTTTCTATTTATTGTTCTCATCCTCTGATGGTTGCACTAGAATATTTAGAGGACAATCTCTGAATAAATGACCATGATCATGGAATTTCCTAGAACAAAAGGGTATATGCTCATAGTCAATGGTTTGAGTCCATTCCTCATCTTGGTATTCAAGGGTTAAGGAACCCGATAGAGATTTGGGGACATTCATGTAGACACAAATACGAGGATAGGAGGTATACCTTCTGTGAAGGGTAGCTTCTGAGGATTTTACATCCCTACCCAAGATATTCCCAATGCCCGTGAGGATTTCTTCCAGCCATAATTCTTGAGGAAGGGAATAAAGGTGAATCCAAATGAACGCAAAGAATAAGTCCTCTTTTTCTAGATTGAAGTGATCTATCCATAATATTAGATATAGTCATGCTGAGTTGAAAAAATACGGATCGTTTTCAAAGACTCGGTCTTTGTCCTCCAGATTGAAGAAAATGATTGTGAAGAAGCCTTTGGAGCTCAGTTGAACGTCATAATGACATTTTGGGTTCCACCATGTTTTGATCCACTGCTTAAGTGTAAATTCTAACCTTGTAGAATATCTACTGCAAACATATATTCAGAAAAGGAACAAAAAAGATACAATGGAAAATACAAACATTACACAGATATTTTTCCCCTGGAAACCCAAACCAAGAAAACCAATATATTCTATATTATTCATCATGTTACAATGTTTACAATACAAAATACATATAGGAGCCAGCGGCATACAAAACCCTAACCCAATGACTTGGATTAGTCCAAAACCCTAATTCCTTAACCATAAATAGAAAACCATCAGCAAAGAAAGCATGTGCCGAAAAACCACCTAAATATAATGCAGTCTCGAGGCAGAAAAAATGCGGTCCCAATGCGC
>JZKD02S1695867.1:47660-59639 GCA_000966675.3 Picea glauca | reverse complement strand
ACAATGAGAATGAAAATGTTAGTGAAGAACTTCTTAATTCTAAGGATTTTAAAGACACTAGTGATGAAGTGGAAGACCCTACTATATTTGGGTACATTTTATGACATAGGACTAATATTACTTTTTTCGCAACCACATCAAAGGAAATAATGTTTCAACATCAAAAACAATATTACCAACTTAATGAGAACTATGATCTCAAAACGAGAACTCTAGCCCTTAAAACCCATATTTTTGAATAGAAAACCACAAAATTAACCCTCAAATAAAAAAGTGGTGCTACTGGTAGCACCCTTTTTTTTAGGTTAAAATTACAACTTTTTTTCAAGCATGGCCTAAAACATGCGTATAGTTGCTCCGAAAAACCATAAAATCAACACCTAAATCAAAGAATGGTGCTACCGACAGGAAAATGTTTTTTTTTCTAAATGTTAAGATTATACCTCATTTGAAACCTTATCCTAGTGTGGCAAGTACCATTGAACCCAAAACTTAAAAATTAACAAATTTCTTAAAGTGGTGTAAAAACTTATCACCGCTATAAACCAAATCGTAAAATCAACCCTTAAATATTTACTTTTTAAAGGTTAGTTTATCACTTCAACCACAAGATAATACATAATGGCATGCAAATATCACAATTTTAGATGTCAACATTCAACATAACTTCGAAATATTTTTTTATTTTAAATAAACAATTCTATACAAATTGCATTTAATGAAACATAAACTATTTCTTTAGATTGTCCATATTTAAAACAGAAGAGCTAAGAATTTTTTTTATATATTCTCCATAATAAAAACATATAATTCATAAAACGTAGAAATGATTCATAACTTCATGTAAGATCATATGTAACTGAGAACACTCATTTATGGTTACCATACAAACATCATATTGATCAAAAATACATAAAATGTTTCATACACTTAATCAAATTCATCCATGGATTCTGACACACCATCAGAATCTACATTGTCTTCATATGAATGTCTGGATAAAGATGTAGATGATCCATATTCTTCTCTATAATCAATGAGTGCACCATCTGAGTCTGCATGTATGCCCAACATTTCAGATGTCAAAAGCATCTTTGATCTGTGACTAGGTTCAGTAGAATCCCATCTTGCACTTATTTCTTGTGGCAGCAACCTCTTGATCATCTATATGATCCTAGAGCAAAGAGTTCCTCTCTTTGTCAAATTGAAGTCATAGAAAAGTATGCCAACATCCTCTAATTTTAAGAGGTCGGTAAGATGGCGAGTTATATTTTGACCCTTTCTTTTTCTCTTTCTGTTGTTATGTTTCTCAACCACCATCTCTTGCTTGTACACACCATTGAATGGGTGTGTACTTGTTGTATACCAATGCACTTCAATTGTTATAACATCTTCATTTTCTTTATCGATCCTTATAACCTTTGCAATCTAGAATGGATAACCATGTGGATTCTCAGTCGCTAATACTGCAATCATGCAACCCTCCTTAATATCTTGTGTTGAACCCCTGTAAAGATCTTCCATGGCTTCATGTTGTGCGCATGATATTCTAGAACCAATATACATTTCTCTTTCCTCTACCTATGAAAACTCAATAACATCTTGAGATTCATGTTGTTCAACAATGTGTCTTTCTTCAGATTCATTTGACCTAATTTGTGGCCAAATAAATGGAGTCTTCAAAAATGTGTCTTCATTTGTTGAGTTTGAAATTATGTCACTTTGATCATTGAAAAAAGACTCCCACCAAACAAAATCAACAACATCAAAGTACTCATATGTATCTTTAATGGACTATTTTATTTCCTCCAAGCATTGAGAATAATCTACATCTCTATTACACCTTCGTGCATTATGGATTTCAGCAACTGATTGTAATAACATTAACTTTGATGCAAATATTGGACGATCTGAAATGAACTTAAAAAATGCCAAACTTGATGAAAGCCCCCATTCTACAGTAGTTGAATACTTCTTGCCCCATATAAGTGTTTTCCCATCAACTTTTTTCAAGCAAAATTGATGTTGGAAGCTAATATCATTAAGTTGCTCAATACATTTTTCTTCACCATGTGATCCCTGGATAAGTCTTCGCATGTCAACAATTTCTTCTAATATGTGAAAAATAGGCTCTGGAATGTATGATTTCTTAATACATTCAATTAATGATGGTAGGCTTCCAACATTTTTCCTTTTCAATGTTACTGAAAAACGACTGAACATTTGATCAATATGATCATGCATGTGTCCAACAAGAAAGAAACCAACTTTAACCTTTTGAAATATTCCTAGTTCAACAAGCATGTTGAGATTGTTGATGTTTGGACAACATCGGGAAGACATTCTCTTATAATAATAATTAATAATATAATTATTGATTATTANATATCATATATAATAAGTAAATGATAATAATAAATAGTTATTGATTATTCAAGGGACGCATCCTTTCATGGATGGTCACCATATGTTCCCTATATATGGAACACTCATCATTGTAATAATATAGTGATCATATATTTTATTTATAAAAACAACATGGTATCAGAGCAGGACTGGGTTGACTCCCTCAAGGGAGGGCCAAAGTAAATATGAAAAAAAAAAATCAACTTGCAGAAGCAAATATGTGATGGGTTTTTTTGGGGACACTACTAAGATGGACTCTTGACGACGGATCTATTGCAGCAGCGAAGCAGTCAATTTTACTACTTCTTATTTCTATGGACAGCTCGGTTAAAGTACTTGGACTTCCATCCATACCCACATCAGATTTCCCTGACCCGATGCAGGACAATTTTGTTTTGTATTAATATCTCTTCCTCCGCAATTCATATCGCATTTTCAAAGCGGATGAGATTCTGATAAACACATTTCAGGATTTGGAAAGCGGGAGTATTCAAGATATCCTCAATGGCGAGCTTCTCCCGAACGTCGATGGAATCAACATGCCCACGATATATAAAGTCGGGCCGATCAATTCTTCCCTAGAATCTAATGATGGGGATAGGAGTGCATGCCTAGAATGGTTGGATAACCAACCAGCCTCTTCGCTTCTCTTTGTTTTGTTTGGAAGCCTCGATTTTCTGTCGGGCGGGAAGATCGAGGATCTCGCCCTCGGAATGGAAGGCAATGGGCATTGTTTCCTACGGGTTCTGTGAAATCCTCATAATGCTTCAGGTCCAAACCTCTGTAAATTGTTGCCCCCAATTTCAAACAATAGACCAAGGATTGTGGTCTCGTGGTAACTTCATGGGCTTCGCAGGTTGCCATCCTGGCTCACCTGTCAACCGGAGGTATTGTTAGTCAATGTGGTTGGAACTCAGTACTGGAGAGCGTCTCCCATGGTGTTCCAATGATCACTTGGCCTTCCTCTTATGATCACTTCACCTATGTTGTGATCAACTTATCCAGAGATATGTATATGTAAATTTCAAATCAAAACATATGAATCACGATCGCACATTGCATCTCCTTGGTTGCAAAGGTTCCAATGCTTTCACATATGCTTGTAAAGTGATCAATTTGGTGTCAGATCGGGCCTGAAATTATTTCAACACAGTGTAAATTTTGGCCCTGTGAGTCTCTATGAGGAATAGGAATGTGTAATGTATGCATGGGATAAGAAATGGAGCATGGACGAAAACCATGTGAAATGTATCCATGGAGCTTTTAGTGTGCATGATGAGTTCAGTAAGGCTGTCTTCGGACGTATGGACAATGAGTTCAGCAAGGCTTATAGTTGAATCTAGGTTGAAACTGGGCATTGTCAGTGCATAAAATTCAGATAGCGATGCAATGAAAAACATAAATAAAATAAGGTTAACATTGACCATTCAAGACACATATAACTGAACAAAAATTTTAGGTTTTTTTAAGTACATGTGAGACAAGTTGGTTCATGTTTGTGTATGTGGGACATTCAATGACCAAAGAACGATGACAAATGTCGTAAATCATTTCATTATCAAGGAGAATGGCCACATCAGTGTCTTCCAGGAGAGAGTGGAGGAGCCAGTTCCACAAAGAGCAGTGCCAAAGGAGGGAAATTGTTGACAGAGTAAAGAAGCTACTCTCAGTCTTAGTGCTTAGCAATTACATAGTCCCAAAGGGAGCAGTTGCAGAATCCCAGAGGGAGTAGCTACAGATAGAGTGGAGGACCTACTCTCAAAGCAAAGAGTCATATAGTGCTTTGTAGTAAGCACCCTAATCCATCTTTTATATGAGAAGACTAAGTTGTAGCAGAGAAAGTGTACCAATGTGGTACAGTTGGATATGTCTCAAGAGATGAAGAAACGTTGTGGAGATATATAGTTTTGACTAGGCAGAGAGTGCAGTTGACAAAAATCACACCAAAGGGTGTTGCCTCAGCGTGATATCAGTGAGGATTCGTGGAAGCAGAATTCTATAACACTCAGTATTGCATAGGAAGAATATATTGTAGCCAATTACGCAAGTCATGGAAGCAGTGAGGCTTCAGAGGCTTCTCGTAGGATTTCATCCAAGACATGGTGCAGATGAAGCAACCAGGCTTCAACACACAGACGAGCAAAATGGTGTAGACTTCATCCAGACATGCCTTGGATGGTCATATGAATGAACCAAAACATTGGTTTCACAAGGAAACCACGATATGTCTTGTGAGACATTGAGTCCATGAGGGAACCTTGATATGTATTAAACATTGGTTTCATGAGGAAACCTTTATATGTCAAATAAGATCCAAGGTGACATTCCCTTTCAGAGGGAGATAGTTGAACTGATTGATCCCATTGATCTTGTAGCTCTAGTTAATGTTTCCAGATATATTGTAGTAGGTCGAAAGATACTTGCATGGGCTCGTCAGACTCTCCAGGAGGCAGAAGGACATGCAGCTCCTCATGGTACCTTCCAAGAGAGCAAGAGACCTCAGATATATATGTTCTATGTTACATCTATGAACCACATCATTGATTTGAGCCTTCTTATTATGAGGAGGAATCTAGTCAGCCAGTATGGAGAGATTTCATGATGGAGGAGTATCAATCCATCATGAAGAATGATGTGTGGGATATTGTTATTAGGCCTTAGGGGAATTCTGTAGTGACTTCCAAGTAGATATATAAGATAATAATAATAATAATAAACATAGTTGATGAGAGCATCGAGAAACACAAAATGAGATTTGTTTCTAGAGGATTCTCTTAGGTGGAGGGAATAGATTATGATGAGAAATTTCCTCTTGTTTCTTGATACACTTCTATCTAAATGATTATTTCTCTTGCATCATCCATGGGTTGGAGACTACATCAGAGGGATTTGAAGACAACCTTTCTCAATGGAGAGATTGAGGAAGAAGTATACATCGAACAACCAGATGGTTTTGTGATACATGAGAAGGATTCTCATGTGTGCAGGTTGAAGAAGGCTCTATATGGACTCAAGCATGCACCTAGAGCTTGGTATGCAAGGTGTTAGGGTCCTACAATTATAGGAAATTAGATGATTTAGATATCATTTAATTGGTCTCATGATGAAGATCCTGGCTTGTTGACTCACCTTACTTCCCCCTCCATTTTCCATCAATCTTAACCCATATTCCTGCTACATCATCCACTTATCCTTTCTAACCCATCTACTGTTGCACCCTTCATTCCCTCACCCTCCACTTTTTCACCCCTCGACCAATTTTCTCTCTGCATGAATAAACAAGCTTAGGCTAAAAAACAATAGGTTAATAATGAATGGTTAGTGGCATTGTTAATATTAATTAGCTTAGTAAAATTAATTTAATTAGGTTAGTAGTAATATTAAGTGTAGTTAGATTAGTAAAACCAAGTTAGGGTTGATAGGATCCTTCAATGAGGAGAACTTTCTAGTTTTTTTGTTGAGAGGTTGAGCAAGCGTTGTGAGGCTGCGCCTGTTGCAGAGAGGCGGCCCGCTCAATCTAGGGTTTTCCCATGGAGGTGTCGGGCACACCCCAGGCACCTCCCCCTCCCCCTCCTCCACCTTCGTCTGTCGATGACTTCAATCTTCTTCTGGCTGGAATGCCACAGAAGAAAAAGAGTGAAGCAGCCAAGTTCGTTAAGAAGCTTGAGGATATTCCTAAAATTTCCCTTCCTCTAGAGACTCTGATCCAAGTTGCCCTCTCCTTGGCTGAGCATGCCCTCGTTGGTCAGTTCACCGGAATCTGGCCTTCACCTAAGTCCACTAAAAACTAGGTATTCAGGAACTGGGCGCCATTGATTAAGAACAACGTCACCTCTTATTTCTTGGGAAGAGGGTTCTTCCTCTTTGAATTCTCCTCAAAAGATGATAAGGATCTGATTTTCCAGAATGGCCCCTATTTCATGGGCCCCCAGGGCATTTATCTTAACAAATAGATGCCAGATTTCGACCCTGCATTCGATGTTCCCACGGCGGTTCCAGTGTGGGTCAGGCTCCCAAATATTCTAGTTCACTTTTGGAACTGGGACTCTTTGAAGCACATTAGCAATGCCCTTTGGAAATTCATAGATCGAGCAAACAACAAGGATCAATATGACTGTGCCAAAATCTGCGTAGAAGTAGATCTAGAGGTGGGTCTCCCGGAAGCCATTAAAATCAATGTCGGTAGCTGGACTCGCGTGCAAAAACTAGATTATGAGCAGCTGCCCTTGAAATGTCGGAAATGCCATGTCTACGACCACTTTGTTAGAGGATGTCCATCCAATGTTGAGTCAGAGAAAGGTAAGGAGGAGGGATGGAACCAGGTCAAGCGTTCCAAGACTTCCCACAAATCTCACAAGCCAGGGGGCCCAAACGGTAAAGGCCCCCAATAGGCCCCTGCTCAACAACCCCCTCCCAGAATGGGGCAAGAAAACAAATTCACTCTGTTAAGCTCGCAAATAGAGGAAACTCAGGAAGCCGAGATCCAAAAAATAGTCTCCCCCGCCAAAGTCTCTCCCTCTTCTTCTCCCAAGGGGACAAGCGTTGTAGAGAGTTCCAAAGGAAACATTGTAGAAGTTGAGGAAGAGAAAGAATCAGAAGATTCGGAGAAAGAAGGGGAAATAGGAGAGTCCCAAACCTCGATAAGGAGATCCACAAGAGGCCGCAAGACATATCATGAAAAAAAAGAGCAGGAAACGTACAAAGATAAGCTCCAGGGCAGCCAACCAACCCTTGAGAAACTATTAGCAACAAAACCGAAGATGGCGAGAAACCAGTCCCAAGGCTCCAAGGGAGCCCATCATAAACATAAATGATGAATTTCATCTCCTGGAACTATAGAGGTATGGGGAGCAGACTCAAAGAAGAAGCTATCAGAAGTTTAATAAGGATAGAAGCTCCTGACATACTCCTCATCCAGGAGACCAAAATGGAGGACATTGTCTTCCTGCATGCAAGTAAGAAACTCTGGAACAAATGTGAAGCGAAAGAAATCTCATCCTGTGGGGATTTTGGAGGGTTGGGCACACTCTGGAACGCGAGCAAGTTCTCAGTTATTTCTGAGACCCCCAATACCCATTGTCTGCTTTTAAAAATGCAGCATTTAGTCACAAAAGAGATCTTTTGTCTCTTCAATGTGTATGTCCCATTCAACGCTGGGGATAAAAAGACCTACTGGGACTCCATAAGAAACCAAGTAGATCTTGTGAATCTGGAAAATATCATCATTGTCGGTGACCTCAACCTCACTCTCCTTTCGGTAGATAAGAGAGAAGGCAATATTGTTCGAGATCCGACAAGGGAATGGGCAGAGGACCTAATGCAGGACTGGGATCTGCTGGACATCAAGCCAATCTCTGGTAAGTACACTTGGTCTAATAAAAGAGTAGGTCATGGTCATATTGCTGCTAGACTTAACAGATTCTTCATCCAAAGTTATTTCCTCTTGCTTGGGTTAGAGGCTAGAGTACATATTCTCCCCTACAACACCTTTGATCATAAAACCATCAAGCTTGAGCTCTTGGCTCATCTCGATCTTGGCCCTATTCCCTTCATATTTAGCCCTCTCTGGGTCAAAGAGCCAGACTTCATGCAAATAGTCAAGGATATTTGGACGCATCCTGTCAAAGGCTCCCCTTTTTTGTATGGGAGGAGAAACTCAAAAGAGTGAAAGTGGCTCTGAAAAGTTGGGCCAAATCTTTGCCCAACCCCGCCACTAAAAGGAAAAAAATCCAAAGCATTCTTGATAACCATCATCTCTAGGTTGAAGAAGCTAATATTACAAAAGAGATGCTAGACAAAGAGGCCCATCTCCAGCAAAATTTCCATAAGGCCTGTCTAGCTGAAGAAGATTATTGGAGACTAAAGTCTCGTAGTCTTTGGCTTAAATCAGGGGATAGGAATTACTCTTTTTTTCACAAGCAAGCTCAGGCCAGGAAATGCACCAACTCCGTTACTGAAATCAAGGAAGGTCCTATCATTCATAAGGACTTTGTAAGCATCAAAAGAGAAGCCTTCCTTCACTTCAAAAGCCTGTATAGAAAGGAAATGGAACTGGATCAGAACTCTGACATGTTGGACGTGGTTCCCCCCTCAATTTCAGTCGAGATGAATCATCTCCTAGAAGCTAAAGTCACCAAGAACGAATTCAAGGATGCCCTCTTTGCTATGGACCCCGACAAAGCCGCTGGGTTGAATGGTTTCTCATCCAGGTTTCTCCAAACCTGTTGGCTGATTGTGGAAAAATATCTCTTCAAAATGGTCCTAAGATCCCAAGCTTTCCAGAAAATTGGAGGCAGCACTAACTCCGCTTTCCTTGCCCTCATCCCCAAGGAGAAAGGAGCCAACTCCTTCAACAGATTTCGCATGATCTCGCTCTGCAACATTGGGTACAAACTGATTACCAAAGTAATCGCTAACAGATTGAAACACATCCTCCCCAAAATCATCCCGAAAAATCAAGGAGGCTTCATTCATGGTAGGCAGATTGTGGACAATTTCATATTAGTCCAAGAGGTGATCCATTGAAGTCTGTGTCGCAATAAAAAAGGTATGGTTGTCAAACTTGATTTAGCAAATGCTTTTTATCGAGTTAGGAATAGTTTCCTGCTAAATGTCTTGCATAAACTTGGATTTGGAGCGAGCTTTATAAATTGGATTCGGGCCTGCATCTCGGAGCCCTGGATTGCCCCTTTAGTGAATGGCAGAGCTGTCAATTTCTTCAAAGCCACAAGAGGACTCAGGCAGGGGTGCCCCCTCTCACCTCTGCTCTTTTTCCTTCAAGCCTCTGTCCTCAGTTTTTATTTAGACAAGAAGTTGCTTGAACAGGAGATCACTGGGCTTTGCATAGCAAGAGGAATTAAAAACATCAACCATGCCCTCTTCACTTATGACACCCTGTTGTTGGGGGCTGCTACTGTGCCTATGGCTTCTAGATTTAAAGGAGTTTTGGATGAGTTTTGTAAGGATTCAGATAGCATACTAAACAATGGGAAATGCCACATTTATTGTTGGAACACTTCGCCCAACTTGCTTAACTCCATTTCTAGATGCTTTGGTTTCACTGCCTCTTCTTCTTGGACTTCCTTCAAGTATCTGGGTCTTCCTGTTTTCCTCAAAATAGCCTATAGCAGAGATTGGCTCCCTCAGTTGGAGAAATTCAAGAATAAGCTTTAGGCCTAGGGATTATTTTGGCTCAACATTGCTGGCAAGACTGTTCTCATCAAATCTGTGCTCAATAGTCTCCCCTTATTCCAATTCTATGTCCTCCTTGCTCCCACTGGCATCCTCAGAAAGATGGAGGAGATCATTCGCCAATTCTTTTGGAAGGGTGGCAAACAGAACGAGAAAAAGATTCCTCTAGTTAATTGGGAATCCATCTCCAAACCTCTATTGGAAGGGGGTCTAAATTTCAAAAATCTTTGTAACCAGAATATAGCAATGGGAGCTAAAATAATATGGAAAATCATAGCTCCCAATCCAGGATGGGCTCAATTGTCCCTTTGGCGAAAATACTTCAAAGGTAAGCGTTCTCGCTACTTGGATAAACCTCTTCCTCATTTAAACTCACCTTTCCTGAAACTCTGTGTCAAAGCCTGCCCTCTAATCAAAACCCATGCATTTTGGATTCCCGGCAATGGTAAAAGGATCAATCTGTGGACTGATAGAATCATGAACAATGACCCATTGGCGGACTGCAGCTCTCTCCAGTCGTTGCGCAGATGGATGAATGAGGCTAGCCTTTTCTCTCTGTGGGACATCTCCAATTGGCGTGGCCCATTCTAGGCTGGTTGGAAACGCATCCAAACGCCCCCGGAGCTCCTGCAAAATAACGATATTATGTTATCCAAGTTACATGGTATGGCTCCAACGCTAGTACAAAAAATCGATTCAAGAGGTTGGGGATCGCAGATCGGTGGATACACCATGGCACAAGGCTATGCCAAACTGTGTGAGCGTCCTCATGTAGCTCCTAACCCTGCGCCATGGAAAGGGATATGGCACTATCCCTCTTTACCCAAAATAGATCATTTTTCTTGGTTGTTATGCCATAGCAAAATCTTGACTGATGAAAACTTGCAGAAGAGAGGTTTCCACGGTCCTTCAAGGTGCAGCCTGCGCAGGGAAAAAGAGGAAAGCGTTACTCATCTGATGCTAGAATGAAAATTCACATTGCAAACCTAGTTCGAGATGTTGGGTATTTCGTACTCCAATTTCGCTCTTCCAAGCTCCACCCCTGAACTTTTTGCAAATTGGCTGAATAGGTACCCTGGTCCCTCCCCTAAAAATAAGGCTATCAAAGTTGCTTGGTCTTCCCTCCCAAAAATAATTTGTTGGCAGATTTGTCTCGAACGAAATAAAAGGATCTTCAGAAATTATGAGCAGGATGCCAAGCTTGTAGGAGTCAGGATAAAATGCCAATTAAAAGACTGTCTGAGAGAGCTAAAAGATGATTCAAATTTAAGCCAACAAGACATCATTTGGGGCTCTTCTCTAGACCTTCAATTTCAAAAAGATGCAAGCACTATCTCTCTCTCCAAGGATTGGAAAATTAGTGAAACAGAAAAGGATTTTCAGGGCCGAATTGCAACCCAATCGAGACATTCTCTATTCTTTGATGGGGCAGCAAAGGGCAAGCCAGGAAGGGCTAGAGCAGGAGGTGTCATAATGAAACCAGATGGCACCAGGATTCACAACTTTGCACAGGGCTTGGGCCTCTCTTGCAACATTCAAGATGAGGCATTGGCTCTTTTCCAAGGCCTCAAGTTCCTTAAAGGGCTGAACATCAGGGAGGCAAATGTATTTGGGGACTCTTAGGTTATTATTAACACAATGGTGATAAATTCTCCGCCGTTGGACTTAAGACTTGCAAGGTTGATTTCTAGAATAAAAGACCTGGGAGACTCATTTCAGAATTTGAATTTCTTCCACGTGTTGAGAGTCAACAATAAGGACACAGATCTAGAAGCCAATCAAGCAGCCCTCCTTTTTGTTGGGTTCATGATTAGGGACGGAGAAGAAACATGGGATCCAATTCCTTAAATCAGTTAGTTGTCATGTTTTACTATTTATTATTAAACCAATTCGTTTGTATCCACAAGCTTGGTAAAATCACTGAAATTGATCTCACGGTTGCAACTAAAAAAAGATGTGAACTAAGCATAAGCGCCATGATATTTCTGGGTGGTGAGGCACTCGGGGATTCAACCCCACTTTTTGTAACCCGAATTTTGGCATTTAGGCCAAGTACCTAATATTATCCACTAACCGTTTCTGTAAAAAAAAAAAAACCAAGTGAGGGTTGCTAATAACAAATTAATTACTAATTAATTAAAAATTAATTAACACCTATGTTAAATAATTAAAAATTAATTAACACCTATGTTAAATAATTAACAATAATAAATTAAACAATTAAAAATTAAACAAAAAATTAAAAACAATAAAAACAAAACAAATAAAAAATACATATAAAATAAAACATGTAAAACAAAACAATAAAAACAAATAAAAAATACAGATAAAACAAAACAATAAAAAACAAAACATAAAACAAAATGATAATAAATAAAAACA
>JZKD02S1695867.1:7719-39743 GCA_000966675.3 Picea glauca | reverse complement strand
TTTTTTTTTTTTTAATGTGGTTTTTTGTTTTTTTTAAGTGTTTTGGTTTTTTATTTTTTTTATATGATTTTTGCTTTAGTATTATTTTTTATGTTTTTTTTACTTTTGTGTCTTAGAAAAAGTAAGTTTTTAGATAATTTTAATTTAACTTTAGTTATTTTCCATGAACAACATATATTTTATGTTTTCCTTAAATAATTTTTGTTTTTTATTTTTTATATAGGACAAATGGAAGGAAAGAAAATCTCTGTGAATATATCTGGAACAAGACCTGCAGTAATAGCATCCAAAAGCTCGGTTAGGGCCTCCATGAATGTTAGGCAACAAAATGTTATCCCAGCAAATGAGGTCGCAAGATCAATGAAGAATGTTAGAGAGTGGAAAATTGTCAATGGTGAGAGTAGAATGGAGCATTCTTGGTATCTTAAAGACAAACAAGCCGCCAATGGAGAACAAATAATTTTGTATTGTGCTRAATTTGAACATGTCCAAGCAAGCTATCAGTCACTTGGCATGTTACGAGATATAYGTTTGGTGCYAGGAACATATATTGTTTATGCATTGGTGAAACAATCAAAGGCATATCTCAAGATTAGATATTGTTTGAATATGASCAATTATAAAAAGGAAGAAAATTTCACAGAATTATGTGCAATGATTGTGACAGACATTGAGATGGGCAATGTAAGTTTGCTTATTCTTATTTTTGTATCATGTATTATTATAAGTTTCATGATAATTGTTAAATCTTATTTAACAATGGAAATGACGTATTTTATTTTTACAGGATTTTGCKAGGCGACTTTYAGAGATGTTAGTGGGGATTTATTCTACARAGAGAAATAKCATGGAAGTCATMAGTTCCTTTCATATYGATAAGGCACAAGAAGGAAGGAAAAAGAAGCAAAGAGTACTGGAAGTTGAAGATGCAGGAGAAAACAGAGAAGAACAACAAAGAATAAATAAAAGTCATCATTATATAAAGGATAAAAGGGTTACATTTGAAATATGGAAACTCCAGATGAAGATGTCGTTGAGATTAATGTCAGTGAGGTTACCTTTGTTCCTCAGAAAAAGACTAAACAACATAAGCGCAAAAGAGGTATGGCCAATGATGATTTCATTCCCAGTGATTATGAAGAGATTGTTGAGTTAGATGAAACTCATTTAAATCGTAAAAAGAGGAAAGCAAAGGTTGTTGATGAAGAAGAATTGGTAGTTACCTCTGAATATCATGATGGAAGTCCTAAAGGTAGTAGAGAAATAATAACACATGGTATTGATCTAGAAGATGGTATTATCAAAACAACACAAAATACCATTCGAGATCGGCTAAGAAGGAACAATTTGGTTGATGAGGGCCATATATTTCTATTGAATGTGAAGCAGCTATATAAACCCACAGAAGGCCAAGAAAAATACCAAATTAGAAAACCACATCAGTTGCATATCCAAAACTTGAAAGCACTGATTAGGCACAATCCATATGCACTTGTGGTTGACTACTTAGTCCTTGTTGGCCCAATGGAAGTTCTTACCAAGGATACATTTGATAGGTCAAAATGTTTTGAATATAAATATTATGTTATTGGAGGAAATCATTCTGCAGAGGCTAGAAGAGAATTGATGCAAGAGTATCCCAATAACCCTCTCTTTGAGACAATCAGATGTGTAATTTATGTTGTTTTAACATATGGAGAAGAAAATTTATTAGCATGGGATCATAACACAGATAATGAGTACAGGATCTCCATGACTTTCATTAGAGAGTGAGATTTATCCATAATGAGTTTTATGTAATATGTGGTGGGGATAGATCCAACGTTGATGCAAAGTTTAGGAAGGAATGTTGTATGGAAATAGGCTTCCCTATTGATGAGGAAAGTGTAAAAGTAAAAAATCACAAAGGAAGTGATGCATTCAGAATTGTGGATAGTTATTTCCAATTGGGATTTAAAACAGGACAAATATTGGATTTGGTAGATGAGATCTTCAACCTATGGGAAAATATTGGTATAAAAAATCAGAAGGTTGGGAGGTCTAAACCTTTAGTAGGTAGCACAAGTAAGACAGGTCCTTAAATCAAAAAATTGTTAGATGATATGACTATAACGCCTTGGAGAATGATGCAAGGAGTGAAGGATGAGAAACATGTCATATCTATATCATCATGTGTAAGTTCAGGTGAATTATCAATGGAGGAAATGTGTGACGAATTTAAAAAGTAAGTCTGTTGGGTTATTTCTTATTTATGTTATGATTAAAAAATTAATTGTTTCTATATAACATAAGAATGTATTTTTTTCTATATATTATTATAACATTTTTTTATTATTTAGTCACAAGGTTTATATGAGAATACAAGAGGAAATGGTTAAGATGTTGGATGAGCAGAGTTGTGAGGATGTTAGACTCAACTATCTAGATGCAAGCTCTTCAATATCATTGAGTCAATTTTTTGTTGCATTCAAAAAGGTATGTTGGTTTATTACATTCATTTGTAGGTTAATTTATTTCAATTTTATTAGTTATAGATATATAATTATATGTTTTTTTGTTTCAATAAAGATATCAAAAAAGCATATAGTTGGAGTACTGGAAACCTTCAAAAGTTATATTCAAAAAGATAAGTTTGGAAGAGAAAGAAGGTGACGTCTTCAAAATGTTGAGCTTGATGACACCCTTGATCACTACATTTGGAATGGGATTGACATTGTTCAATATAAAGTGATATTAGGGGATTGTGAAAAAATTGCAAATCTTGTTCCTAGAAAGAAATACTCCCTAGTTATTGCAGATATACCTCATGGTTATAATATCCAAAACATTGAATATGATATTGAGCCTTATACTTACCAAGAACAGTAAAGTGGTATGGGATTTTTGGAAGTCACAACATCACCATTTGGAGATTTCTAGTTTTTCATTCAGACGCGCAACAAGGATTAGTACAATCAAGTTTCAAGGGAAAAGAAAAGACAGGGATGCAACTTTATTGGTAACATATTGAAATTGTATGTTTAACAATTAAGATTAGAAATCGATTTTATTAATTTACAAGTTAATTGAATTTGTACTTATTTATGTTACAAGAAAAAACCTAATATCCATAGCTCCAATAATGAACCATTTACACGTGATATTGAAAGTATACATCTTGCAAGCTGGACAAAATATGATACTTATGATTATGTTTTTAACAATGTAAAGGATGGAAAGAAGCCTAGTAGTGTATTGGTTTACAATGATGTGGATAGAAAGCTAACATATGAGGAAAATGATTTCAAATGAGAGATCATTAAAATTTATCAAAAGCCACAAGCACTAATTGATTATCTTATAGATACATTTTCAAATGAAGGAGATTGGGTTTTGGATTTGTTCTTAGGTTCAAGTAAGATTTATGATATAACATTCGTGAAATCACACTTCACTCTTTATTATTTTTAATTTATGTTGTTTTACATTATTTACTTCAATTATTTACTTTGTATTTGGTGATTAGGTACAACATTAACATGTTGCTTACAAAAAGGAAGGAATTGCATAGCCATTGAAAGTGACACAAGTGAAATGTGGTTTTATTCAACAAAGAATTAATGTTATTCGATCTCTTCCAGATGAAATGCAAGAAATTAGATTGAGGAAAGGAGATTTACTCAAAGGTGGAAAAAATATCACAGGAACCTCAAGTACAATTAAGAGGTTTGCTTGAAAAATATCACTTTGGAGAACTTGTGGACACCAATAATTCAACAGAAGAGCAACATGAGACAAATGAGTCAATGGAAGCACAGAATGATGTCCAAGGAAATGATGATGTGTCTGTTGAGAATGATGAATTTGGGATATATGATATTGTTGATTAGTTTTAGGATTCCCTTGAAGACAATGTTGAATTTTGCAAATTTTTGATGAGTTATAATTGTAATGTTTTGACTTTCAAGTTTTAAAATAAGAATAAATATGCATCTATTGTTTTTTTATGATGAATATGTTTTATTATTTTCTTTTTACTTTTCTTTTTATATGATTTAATATGCTAGAGAAAATGACATTAAATATTGTCAATTTTTTACTGTAAATCTATAAAAATATCATAAAAAATGTTAATTTTTATTAATTTTATCCATTTTTTTGTTCAATTTTGTCCATAAAAACGCTTTATTTGACACGTTATTTATAGTGCAAAGCTTCCAAAATGTATAGGTTTTTTGTTATAAATTGCTTTGAAATGTATATTATTTTGCTAAATATTTAAAAATAGTGTTATTTAGCTACAATCATTTGCTATGTATTGAAGAAAAAATAAAAAAGTGTGTTAAAAATACAATTGTACAATATATTTAAAAACTATGGCACCATGAATTAAATAATGAGACATAATTGTATGAAAAATCTTAATTTAAAAAATGTAAATCATATATAACATTTTTAGTATCATTAAAAGTCAAAAAAAAAAACATTGGTAAAATAAATAAATAAAAAGATTTAGAAAAAATTGAAAATAGTTGGAAAACAAACATTTAAAAAAGAAAACAAAAAATTGATTTAGGAAAATTTGAAAATAGTTCAAAAAAAAGAATTTTAGAAACAAAATGTGGATCCGTTATAGATAAGAATATTTAAAATATCAAAAAACTACCTCAAAATGAAAAGGGGTGCTACCGATACAACCATTTTTCAAAATGTGGTAAGAAATTGGGACCCTTGAAAAAATGAGAACTTGACAAAGTTCTTGTTAAGTTGGTAATATTGTTCGAATTCATTCTAATTCCAATAATAGTTTAGCACTATCAATTTTTTGTCACAATTTCGATGATATTATAGTGCCACATGGTAAATTTTTACGTATATAATTTGTGTTCATCGTCATCATAATTATGATGCTTCATTGACACACATGTGATAAAAAAAAAATTCATTGGAAGTTAGTTGATCTGGTTGAAAATTTCATAAAAACATTAGTACAACATCAATGATCTGTCGGTAAAGAGTCAATTCAACCAAGTCAAAATTTAGGTTGTCATCAATACATAGTCTATGTAACATTGGTTGTTGGTTGGACAAGTTGCTTCAAGGTCTAGTTAGACATTGCTACAACATTGGTTGAACAGACATGACATAATGACCAAATCAATCAAATGTTCAACAAAAGTTAGCTCAAAGTTTCCAAAAGAAAGAAATTGAGTGTTGAAAAGAATAATATTGCTCTCATTTCATTGAAGAGATCTCTTGACTTGGTAGAATTTACATGTTTTAACCATTTCCCATTAGCAAGACAAAGATGTCAACAAGGGGGGATGAGGAGAATCACAAGTCTCTATTCCTTAATTTTAAAGGACGATGCTCCCTATGCATTTCATTCACTTACAATAGCGTAGTAGGTAGATTGTTGCTCATTTCCTTAGAACCAAGACTCATATGCAATTCACAAACTTCAAATAGAGACAATAGGACCAACAAAATATACAAACTACAACATCATTGGATGTCACTAGATCCAATAATATCTCTAGGAAGGGACTTGCTTAATTTTTTATCACATAGTAGGAAGTGGAAAAATATGGAGCCTAAGAGATAAGGTGACAAGCAATGAAAACCACAAGGCACCAAATGTGGAAATATAATGGAAGGAAACAACCTATAAGGAAGATTGTACCCT
Organism: Picea glauca; assembly: GCA_000966675.3. NCBI lineage: Eukaryota > Viridiplantae > Streptophyta > Pinopsida > Pinales > Pinaceae > Picea > Picea glauca. The sequence goes on along the minus strand of JZKD02S1695867.1, from coordinate 34,078 downwards.
CATTGTATATGGGACACGAACCAGGTGTATCTCTTGGAAATATGACTATCCCTTCATAAGAAAACCAGCAATGTAGATCTAAAAATTGCAACCCACTATTTATTCAACATTTTCAACACAGTGAAATAAAACTCATTCCATTCTTACAAGAAAAGATTACATCAATAGTGAACGTGATTTTTGCACCAGAGGAAAGAAAAATTGTTCTAATCTCTAGGTTTTGATAGCATTACAAATAAAGGCACTATCAGAGGTGATGAGCAGTTTAGGATTTTTGTCTAAGACAATCAATGAAAACCACTCCCCTACAAGCCTCGAACATCCCTTCATTCAATGATGCAGTCCAAGGGGTGATGAAATCACAAATGACTGTAGAAAAAATGAGTGGTGTAGGAAAGGCTCAAGGAGATGATAACACTCCTAACAAGGATGAACAATAGAGAAGGAAGAAGGACATCAAGCTTCAGATTGGCTACTTGGCCAAAACAGAATAGATTCCAAGGTATGAGGTCACTTCCCGTGACATTGGTGGTTACATACAATTTATGAAAAATCATGACGTTGTAGGAAACTTTATGGGCATTTGGCCCTTAGAGAAAGCCCTAAAATGGTGGGATAAATCGAGATGGAAACCCAAAGTTTAGGTATATATAAAACTAGGGTCCAAGGGATTTTTTACTATTTTTTTTGCTTACATTGAGGACATAGATAGAATCTTTGAGGAAGGGCCATATTTCTTCGAGTTGTTGGACTTCATATTTGATTCTATATTGAGATATTCGGCTCAGAGAAAGAGGATTTCACATAAGTGCTAGTGTGGATTAGGATTTACTCTCTACCTCAAGAATTTTGGGAGGAGGAAACCTTCGTGGGTATAGGGAATACCCTAGGCAATTTTTTCAAAATATCAAAATCTAGAGTCGTTATTAGTACCTTGGGGATTGCAGTCATCAGTGGTAGTTTCCTTCAATATTGACAGTGAGAATACATCAATTTCCTCTGATCAATATATTCTACCAGGTGTTCTACATCATATCCTCTATTCACACTTGGTATATTGTACTAGGTACCTTGACGCCCATTATCACTATCGGTGGGTTGTCTCATGTTTGTTAAAGGTATACATCAATGACCAATAAACAAACGGTGGTTGACCATGTTTTAATTCAACACATCTATTTGCATGGTGTAGAATCATACCATAGCAGTTGATTTGAAGACCTCGAGAATGTAGTAGCATCACCACTTTTATGTTGTTGTCGATTTGTGATTGGACATTACCACTCCTCACATCGGTACTTGTGAAGGATCAGTTATCCAGCTCTTTCCCAAAATATGCTTCACTGATTCTAAGACATAGATCCATTGTGTATCTTTTTCGTGGCTATGATCTTTGTTTGACATGGATCCCTTGTGTATCTCTTTCGTGGCCATGATCGTTCCTTTCTATACATACATTCTTCATGGATTCGCAATGTACTTGATTGGTGGCCATGCTTATCATCACCCCTGAGCATGGGTATGCCCTCCTCGATAAATGAGTCTTCTAACTTGTTTTTGTGTTGGTTGTTTTCCTTAGATTGGATTCTTGCAACCTTCACCCTGGCTAACTTCTCCTCGAAGATTTATAATGTATTTTAGCTATCAGTTCCTCTTTTGACCTCACACGTTAGGAGGCATATGTTATAGCGTCAATTGCCACCTTAAAGAATTGATGCTCTTTTTGGCATGATCCCTATCCTACTTACAAAAAAGTCTTCCCCATACCTCCTTGATATCTTCTAAAAAACATTATTTTGGAAGATGTACGCGCACTAGCAATTATGCAGCACGCATATACCTAGGTTTCTCAAGGGACAGTTGCGTACATGCTAATAAATGATAAAAAAATATAGAATTATTCCTAATTAAATGTTGAGTTACGGTTTTGGTTAGTTTCCTATCTCCTTTTACTCGTACTCAATCATCTCTAACCAACAAGAGACAACACAAAAGGAGAACTTTCATCAAGGAGAAAGGTAATGATACTTTGCACATTAGAGCAAACCATTGTTTGGATATACCCACCGAGTTTGTAAGCCCATACATATCCCTGTTGTTGTTGGTTTTTTGACCTGGAAACCCTTATTTCCATCCTCCTTCAGATCACCAACCTATCTGACCAAGACTCTCCCATATATTCTCTTTGGTTCTATGGGTAATCTAGATTCAAAACCAACCCTTATAGCAGGAGTTGAGGTGGAAGAATCTGGAGTTCTTTCGACATGGCAGCGCCGCACCGGATAGGTAAAATTTGTAACTACCTAACTATTGTTTATCAATAATATAGAAACCCATTCCTTCTAATTGTATAGTATTAGTATTGTTTAAATTTTCAATTCATTCTTATATGCTTCATAGAATACTAACTTTCTTGATCATTTCGTTATTCTTTAGTGAACTAACGGGTAGTTATTGGTATAACTACCTCTATGCATGTGTTTGCATGTTTGAGATTATTTTAGGTTGCAAGGGAACTATTGGAAAAGAACGAGGGGATTCTGACAATCAAGAATGAAAGAAATCGTAGGAATCCTGGTGAATTTACCCTTCTCTTCCTCTCAATAGTTAGTTATTTCCTTAGAATTTGGTTATAATAACTTGGTTAAGTGTTCTTTATGGAATTTTCTTTGTGTACTGTCATTAGTATGTTGCAGTAAGCCCACTACTGTAGGGGAATTTTCCCTTAAATCAGACACCACAATATTTAATTTTATAGAGCTCTATTGCCTGAATAAAGCTTGCATTGCTTAGATAGTGGATGAAATAGGTCTCCAATAGCAAGCCATACTACACAAACTAGACCTGATGGATAAAAAAAATTGAAGCAATTTTTGGAGTGGTCTACGATATTCATATTATTTTGGCAAAGCTTGTGGACTTCCAGTACAACCCAGTGGAATCGGTTGGCCAAGCTCAATCATATGAAGGTACTCCATTCAATCCAATATTGTTGGATGAATATATTGAGGATCAAGAGGTTATGTAGCATTGGAAAAAGTAGGTACACAACCCACTGGGAAATTTTCCATGCTTTCTTTTGATAGTTTTACAAAGGGGACCAAGGCTCCCCTCAAGTTTATGAAACATATCTTTCATCCTACTTTTAGTAGGTAAGGTCAAACTACTTATAGGCATATAGATATATAGATATATAGAACTCTTTACAGTAATCTTTTGAGACAAAAACTGTGCTTTTTCTGAAACATTGTTGTGTTGGTTTCCCAAGTGGAAAGCCACATGTAATACCATTTGTGCTCTAGTTTGTAACTTATTAATATTAATACTAGCTAGGTTACAAAAAAAAAATTGCATCAGCAACCCATGTAACTTGTACTTGATGGTATTAAAACTATGAAGACACTTGGAACATATTCTTGAATTGATTTATAATTTCGAATGAAATATTGTGGCAATATATAAAATAGTATTGGATTATATTGATATCACACATAGTAACCAAGAAAGAGTGTCAAGATGGTGCATTGGTGCTTTTTTTTCTCTTGACATTTCAATCCCTCTAGGGTCATATTCAAGGGATATCACTAAAAAATAAAATGTATGTGTAAGAGGAAATACACAACTCCAAACAATAATTATGGGTTCCTTGATGGACGGTGAGAGAGGTATCTCACATCAATATAAAAATAGTTTTAAGACATATCCATCATTGATTCACACTAAATAAGAACTCATCTCAAGAGGAAATGTTGAAGAACTATCTTGCATGGAATTAAAGAGAGCTATACATTACAAAAATAGAAAGATTGATTCAAGAAAACATCCATAAATTAAATCCATCTTCAACATATAAAAGTGTTTTTCTAAAGACTGTAAGAGCCCAAAATGATGAATGAGTAAAATGTCATGGACAAAATGAGGGAGAAAAATAGAAGATTTGTATCCAACCCAAGATGATCGCTCTTAAAATGGATTACCAAGAGGGGAATTCAAATATGTTGATTATTTCACCAGAAGCTTATCATTCGTTGTTTATCCTATAAAGTATGTCAAGGGGAGAAAGTTGGTGCTATTGCAACAAGGAAAATCAAAATGAAAACAAATGTGCATTGTTTCTCTTCTAAGACCTCTCAAGAAGGTTTTCATGTTAAAGTTGAGTTTTTCTTTGCATAATCATGAGAGTGACTTACACAAAGGGATTTTGAGTGCTCCTTGATTTCAGGGTGAATCCCTCAATATTGTTGGGTTAATATTGACTCGGTCAAAGAGTCATTGATTTGGTCGTTGTTGGGTTTATCGTTAGTGGTTTATGGGCCCATGGTATTAGGTAACCCATGGTATTTGATGTACATATTTGCATGTCATTGCATGAATATCTTCACACAATGCTTGTCCATGCATGTATTTGCATGGTTATATCCACTCCATGCATGTTTTTGCATGGCTATCTCGAGCCCATGCATGTCTTTGCATTATAATATAATTCTGATAAAATAATTAGGGTTGTAATTGGTGAAGCTTGTTTAATGGATTGAGATGCTCCATTGTAACGGAGCTTAAGGAGATTCAAGTGGCCAATGTTGGCCTAGATTGGTCAGTTTTTCCAAGGTTAATCAATATCTATTAGGTTTTGGTTTTCTCGGTTGAGGGTTTCCTGGGTAAATCTCTTGTTTCTATTTAGGTGCATGCTTTCTTGTTGTGTTATTTCTATCTCAGTTTTTAACAAAGATGTATGTGAGTGTATGGTCGACACAAGTTGTATTCAATGGTGTACGTCTAGTGAGAGCAAAACAATCATCATCATCTCTAAATTGCAAGAAATTTGAACTACTCTTTTGGTCACATCGAAGTCTATTACAGAAGAAATGTGGTGTACAAATATGTTCATGAATCAACAACAATATCCCTTGGCATCCTATTTTACTCATCCCCTAAACTTGGAAAACTAGATCACCATGTTAGATAATCCTTATTTCCATTACTACTTTGGAAATGGTAGTCTCAAGTCCATAATCATATTTTTCCATCACCCTAGCATGAGCATTCTTATAGATGGAGTCAAAAGTATGTGAATGTCCCCTTCCATACCAACACCTATGGATGATTCTTTAAAAGTATATACATGACCTTGAAAAGACTTTATTGTCAAGGCATCTCTTTTCTATATTGCATATCTCTATCCTCCTTCATATTTGGTAAGTAGGTCCCTAAAACTCATGTTGACTAATACTTAATATTTGTAACATAAAAAAATTGGTGTAAGAAGAGAGTGGTGATGTTCATTAAGACATGAGAATAAATCCTAAATATATAGGATATCCAAGATGATAGATTTATCCTTTGATACCATTTATAAGTTCTTTTGATTTGCGAGAAAATATCTCATTGCAACTAGAAAGGCAAATCAATTGTGCAGAGTGACAACCTACTTTTAAAATAAATAACTATTGGAGCATAGTTACCTCTTTTGAGTGATGTATTTCATCCATTGTCCACCAAAGTAAGTAGTTTCCACTAATAGTAAATGCTCATCAAGATATGAAGTGATCACATTGATCATCTATCGTATTCTTGGGCCTTAGATTATAGGCATGGGTGACATGCAATTCATCCCAAGTCATGCACTCAACTCAATGCCCTACAACTCAAGGTCCTCAAAGGATGACAAAATACTTCACACACACAGTTATATAGGTTAGTTGATCCTTGAGCCTATGAAGAGATAACCTATGAGCTAGAAGGGTATGATCCAAGCAACATCCTCTAGAATTATGATCAATTGTCAACAAGAGAGGACATTTTAACCACATTTAAGTAGTCCCATTAATCCTTTTATGGAGTAATAAGAGGTAGAAACCTTTTGAATTGATAGGTGGGATCCAAACAAATCAAATGTTTAGATATGTATCCTTGAAATTTGGTATTATTTCATGGGCTCCACTCACCATGTGAACCTCATGATAGGTGCTACATGAAATAATATATTCTTGATTCTGACCAATAATGTAGAGAAATAACACTCACACTAAACCAACAAAGAAAGACTAGACATAATTAAACAGAAACAATTGATGACAAATACATACAGTACATAGAGATTTTACCCTAGCAACCCTTAACCAGGAAAACCAACACTCCTTGAGTGTCTCATGCTCACTCGTTGTCTTATTCATTCATAGAATAAAGAGTTACATGACTAACCTTGGTCTACACCTAAGACATAATTGTCATCCTACTCTCTTGCTTTACACAAGAATGACTTTGCAGCCACTGCGGGTCACATCTACATGACCAAGCTACTACTAGCAACATCAACTTATTACAATTAAAACAAGCCATATTTATAAGATTTACTACATGCAAAACCCTTAATCATGGTGCCCAAAAATAGTTACATATCCAAGTGAATGATTGGATTCAATTCTCTGAATCTCAGGATTCTATTATAGTCGACTATCCAATCGACCTCTTGTCAGTCTCCAATCGGCTTCCACTCGACCTCCTATCAATTGACCTTCAGAATTTTTGGTCAACCACTTCGACCCTTGAATTTTCAATCAATCACTTCGAACTTTGACTTAACCATTGACTTGACTTGACCCATCAATCGATTCATCACCTAGTCGATCCACCTCCACTAGCTAATCAATTGATTTTTCTTTCACTGCAAAGGACATAGCAACCTGACATTCTCCTACTTGTTGTCTTCTTTGTTGATATAGGATAAATTGGACTTCTATTAACTGACCCAAGGCAGCAATGCCCATATCCTCTCTACACCAAGATAAATTCACAGCACTCACAGACTTGGTCAAAGAGCCTACTATGTTTCCCAAAGTGCCTACCTTCTCTAGCAACACCTTCTTGCTTTCCACCATGTCTCTCACGAAATAGTATTGTACATAAATATGCTCATCATATAATGGTAAGTTGGGTTCTTTGCCAAAAATATTGCACTTTGATTGTTTCACTTTATCTTGATATCTCTCTACTCAAACCCAATCCCTAAACACAATCTATGCATCCATATGGCTTCTTTGCTTGCATGAGTGGCTAACATGTATTCATCTTTTATTGTCGACATGGATACTAATGATTGTCTCATACTCCTCCAACTGATTTCTCCACCGAACATATTGAACACATATCCATTGGTCAACTTTCGTCGATTCAGATCTCCAACCCAGTCGTCATCAACAAAGCCATGTACATTTACTTCCCTGTCAATTTCAGGTTTCCCTTGGTAGCAGATAGCATATATTTTTGTGCCACATAAGTACCTGGACACTCTCTTAATAATAGACTAGTGCTCTTTCCCAGGTGTCAACATGTATCTGCTGAATACTCCCACTACATAAACAATATCTTGTCAAGTGCAGACCATCGCATACATTAGATTGCCAACAACACTGGCATAGGGAACATGTGCCATGTCCTCTATTTTTTCCTGTGTCTTTGGAAACTATTTAGTAGTTAGTTTTTCTCCCATGGGAAATGGTACCTTGACCGGTCTGCAATCATGCATGTTGAAACGCTTCAAGACTATTTCAATTCACTTTCTTTGATTTAACCAAAGATTTTTAAGTGCATGATCTTTCTTGATCTCCATTCCCAGACTAAATTTCGTTGCACTGAGATCCTTCATGTTGATCTTAGAGGATAGATACATCTTCACCTCCTTTATAACATGCATTTTGTTTCCAACCAATAGCCTGTCGTTGACATGAAAAGCTACATATATGAATTGACTATCTTCTTCCTTGGAATATACAAAGTGATCAGACTTGTTTCTCACAAATCCTAAACTAAGGATGTATGTGTCAAAGTTTTGGTACCACATCCCTTGTGATTGCTTTAGACCATAAAGGGATATCTTCAAATTGCATACCATATCTTTCTTGCCTTTTACTGTAAATCATTCAAGTTGTTTCATGTAGATTTCTTCTTCCAAGTCCACATGTAGGAGCATTATCCTCACATCTATTTTCTCTATTTCAAGATCAAATTCTATAGCCAAATTTATTAGTATTCTAATGGAAGTTAATTTTGCAACAGGAGAGAAAATTCCACTGAAGTCAACTCCCTCTGTTAGTACTAGAAGTCACACCTAGACTACTACAGGTGTGAGCCTAATACTCATTTAAATCCTTGAAAAATAAATATTTAAAGCAAGTTTGATAGGTAGATCAGCTAGACTGATTAAGAAGGGGAGAAGGCAACAAGTTGAGGTTTAAAACAACTACAAATCAATAGCATACCATTGGGCAAGGAGTCATATCCATTCTGTAGATTAAAGGCCATCAAACTGCATATCACATCAAGAGATTTTGAAATGGTAAAGAAGAATAAAAGTGAACAAAAAGAGCAGTATCTATTAAACATAGAAATTCTTTGTAAAATAGATTTTACAGTACTTGATTAAATAAATGATAAACAAGCCAGCTACAACAAATCTTTTGTTGCTTCGAGATCTATTAATCAAAGGCAGTATTTGATCCTAAAACTCTGCAATTAGTTCAAGTTAGAAGGTAGAAGAAATGGAAACAAAAATGTTTAAACATATTGATAATACAATTATCAAGAATCTTCAATGGAAAAAGATGATTAAAACTGTAAAATGCCCTCGGGCTTAAAATGAACAGATAAAGTTGCCCCTCCAACTTTCTTAAAATTCTCTCTAGTTTTTTTGGAGTCCTCTCACCCATTAAATAGAAAATTACATCAAGAATATCTCTAGGAGGTCACAGCCTACTCCATGCATTGGATTCTATGCCTTAGAGATATGTGGCAAATAGAAAATCCAACTAATTCCTTGATTCCTGGGAATTGTCTTTTAGAATAAATGCAACTGCATCCAACTCATTGCATGGAGATTTAGTGGAGTTGAATATTAGGTACAAGTGTCCCTTGGTGTCTAAATGATCTCTAAGAACCCATTCAAACATGATTAGACAAGTGGCATCCCTCCTACATATCGTATTTATCATACTTTTATAGTTTGCAGCGTAATTTCAAGATTTGTAGCAAACTTTCTTGTAGGTGATGTTTTCAACTTTTCTCTCAAACGACGAACTGGGTCGGGTTGATTTTTGGTCAGCAAGTCAATGATATTATTCATCTCCACAAAAAATTTATAAGAACCCGGATCGGAATTTAAAGTTTATGATGAAAATACGATTCTTTTCTGTACTAATTTGTTGTAAACTATTTCAATTTAGCAGTTCGCAGTACCTCTGCAGGATGCACTGCAAACTTTCCCGTAGTCGTCATTTTGTCTTCTGGTCACTACAATTGATGTCAAAATCATGGATACAAGCTTCAAACCTCTATTTATTCCTTGTATAATATTTGATCCATGCAGGATGACTCCCAAAAACAACAAGTGAACAAAATCATGAACATCATAAAACAAAAAAGTTCTTAAGATTTGTGAGCCAACATATATGAGGAACCATGACAAAACTGATATACTGTTGCAAAAAAAAATGGTGGCACGTCTGCTTTTTTAATGGTTTCACTTCTTCCTTTGGTGAGTATCCATGACAACTAAATCAAAACCCCCCTCTCATAACAATTGCTACCAGCGTAAGTGATGGAAACTTGACAATTTAGGTTTTCTTGTTTGATTTATAAGAATAAGGGTTTGTTGGCAAAAGGATTTGTGCTTAAGCAACAGTGCAGAAACTGAAAGAGACTGAAACTAAGAAATGGAGGTAAAGATAATAACCCAAAACTGAAAGAAACCTCCAATAGACAAATTTCCAAGCGACTGGGTAAAATAGAGGGTTTGCAACGCAATTTCTTAGTTTGCAGTGACTTTGGAGTTTGCAGCAACTGGGGTTTGCAGTGAGTAGGGTTTTGAAAATAGGCTTTTCGGTAAAAAATGAAAAAATTATCTGACATCAAATCCCACTCCCTGTTGCAGAGAACCAATCCTATCATCCCTTTAATCTTCCACCATTGACCTCTTCAGAGAGTTTTCAACGAAACAATCTGTAGCACCAGTTACAATTTACAACAAGATGAACCAATCTACAACGCCTTCTTTACAAAAGAAAAAGAAGATATAAAATGATAAACCCTCCCTTTGAAAACGAACCTTTAGAGTTGCTTGATGATGTGATGGCATTGAAAACTAGATTTCATCATATGTGCCTCCACAAAGGATGGAAACCTCCTTGTGAGGCTCCAATAACGTTGCAGTTCTAGTGCCTTATCCATTGATCCTTGATAAATAAATACCTGAGAGCTCCTCTACCCATTTAATGAAATCTAAAAATACTCTCACACTGCAACCTGAGCACACTATGCAAACTGAATAAAATGCTCAAAAGGTGAGCTTATTTATGTACACCTACTCTACTCCAGAAAACAACTATGATCAAGTGTATACAAATTTCCAGTCTATCCATTCAAGAAGTCGATTGAGCAGCTGAAATATTTTCATATTTATTTTTAGAATAAAGACTTCAAATTGAATCAACAACTCATCATAAAACTGAAATCTAAATTTACAGTTGAACTATGGTAAAAAAAATCACTGACAAAATCCTCCAAAAAAACTGCTACATGATCGTGGAAGGCATGAAAACCAAATCTTAACTGATAATCAATAATGCATACCTCATTTTGGTATTCATAATCGAAATGATCTTGCACAATTTTGTCTTCATGGATGAAAGTTTTTTGCATGATTTTTGTTTTAATGAAAGCATAAGATATCGATTGTGAATCTCCATGTGATCCATAAGAAGAAAAGGAACTCTCTCCATTGTTGATCTCTTCTTCTTCTGGCTTAAGGAAATCATTTTCAAACTTGATGAAATCTTGAATCTGTTGCTCAACATTTCCAGAAGAAAGGAGAAATACTTGTTCATGATCTTCGAAAACACTATCTGAGTGTACATGAGTATTGTTCAATGGTTTATCATCATTTGTTTCAGCCAAGTTATCATCTTCAACATCAATTTTTTTTTAGTTTCAAGCTCCACTTGAATAGAAGAGTTTGAAAGTTCTTCTACAAGAACTAACTCTTCTTTAATATCCTTTTCAACAATATCTTCATAAAGCTCATCACAAGAGAAACATTCTAATGTCTATTGATTACAAGACTCAAACTGGTCACAACAATATTCAAGAAATGTGTCAGCAGAATAATACCTTTTACAGCGTTTGTTGAAAGAAAAATGGAAAACTCTTAAGGAACATATTCTAAAAGCAGGGAGAGAAAAATATCATTCTCATGCATCACCCTTTAAAGAGTACATGAACATTTTCATCAATACATCCTCGTGAAGTATGCCTAGTTGATCCATGCATTGATGAAATGTAACAAGATGTTGGGCAGGATTATCCTCCTTCTCTTATTTGAAAACAGGAAGATAATCCATCCATTCTGATATAGGAGGCACTAGATTTGGAAAACTAGGGACAACTGAAAAATTGAGAGGTGCAAACCTTCGTGCCAAGATAGCCCCCATGGCCTTTTCATCCTGAATCAGTGAAGTTTCCAACAAATCCTTTCTTCATGGAGTGGAGTTACCAGGTGAATGATGCAGACTGAATATGTCCAGCTTCAGTTCACCATCCAAAGATGGATCTAATCAGTGTCGTTCTCCCAGGTAAGATATTCAACTCCATCCCCAACAATGGCGCCAAAAATATTAGTACTAGAAGTCACACCTAGACTGCTACAAGTGTGAGCCTCATACCCATTTAATTCCTTCAAAAATAAATATCTAAACCAAGTTTGATAGGTAGATCAGCTAGATTGATTGAGAAGGGGAGAAGGAAACAAGTTGAGGTTTAAAACAACTACAAATCAGTAGCATACCATTGGGCATGGAGTCATAACCATTTTGCAGATTAAAGGCCATCAAACTACATATCAAATCAAGAGCTTTTGAAATGGTAATAGAAGAATGAAAGTGAACAAAAAGAAGAATATATATTAAACATATATCTTCACTGTAAAATAGATTTTACAGTACTTGATTAAATCAATGATAAACAGGTCAGCTACAACAAATCTTATGTTGCTCTGAGATCCATCAATCAAAGGCAGTATTTGATCCTCAAACTATGCAATTAGTTCAAGTAAGAATGTAGAAGAAATGGAAACAAAAAGATTTAAACATATTGATAATACAATTATCAAGAATTTTCACTAGCAAAAGATGATTAAAACTGTAAAATGCCCTCGGGCTTACAAATACACAGATAAAGTTGCCCCTCTAACTTTCTCAAAACTCTCTCTAGTCTTTTTGGAGTCCTCTCACCCATTAAATAGAAAATTACATAAAGAATATCTCTAGGAGGTCGCAACCTACTCCATGCATTGGATTTTGTGCCTTAGAGATATGTGGCAAACAAAAAATCCAACCAATTCCTTGATTATTGGAAATTGTCTTTTAGAATAAATGCAACTGCAACCAGCTCATTGCATGGAGATTTAGTGGAGCTGAATATTAGGTACAAGTGTCCCTTGGTGTCTAACTGATCTTTGATAAACCATTTGAACCTCCTCAAATAGATGGCATCCCTCCTACAGCTCGGATTTATCAGACTATTAGAGTTTGTAGTGCAATTTCAGGATTTGCTGCAAACTTTCCTGTAAGTGACGTTTTTGATGTTTCTCCCAAACGATGAACTGGGTCGAGCTTATTTTTGGTCAGCAATTCAATGATATTATTATTCATCTCCACAAAAAATTTAGAAGAACTTGGATAGGTATTTAAAATTTATGATGAAAATACTATTAAGTCGTGTACTAATTTGTTGTAAATTGTTTCAATTTAGCAGTTCGCAACGCCTCTGTAGGATGCTCTGCGAACTTTCTTATAGGTGTCATTTTGTCTTCTAGTCGCTACAATTGATGTAAAAATCATGGAGACTAGCTTCAAACCTCTATTGATTCCTTGTATAATCTCTGATCCATGCAGGATAACTCCCAAAAACAACAAGTGAAGAAAAGCATGAACATCATAAGACAAAAATGTTCTTAAGACTTGTGAACCAACATATATGAGGAACCATGACAAAATTGATATACCACTGCAAAAACAAAATGGTGGCACGTCTACTCTTTTAATGGTTTCACTTATTCGTTTGGTGAGTATCCATGACAACTAAATCAAAACCCCCCTCTGATAACAACTGCTAATAGGGTAAGTGATGGAAACTTGACAGTTTAGGTTTTGTTGCTTGATTTATAAGAATAAGGGTTTGCTGGAAAAAGGATTTGTGTTTAAAGCAATAGTGCATAAACTAAAGAGAATGAAACTTAGAAATGGAGGTAAATATAATAACATAAAATTGAAATAAACCTCCAATATACAAATTTCCAAGCGACTGTGTAAAACAGAGGGTTTGCGGCGCAATTTCTCACTTTGCAGCAAATTTGGAGTTTGCAGCAACTGGGGTTTGCAGTGAGTAGGGTTTTGACAATAGGCTTTTAGGTAAAACATGAAACAAGTATCTGACATCAAATCCCACTCCATGTTGTAGAGAACCGAGACTATCATCCCTTTAAGCTTCCACCATTGACCTCTTCAGAGAGTTTGCAGTGAAACAGTCGCTAGCGCTAGTTACAATTTGCAGCATGTTGAACTAGTCTACAACACCTTCTTTACAAAAGGAAAAGAAGATATAAAATGACAAACCCTCCCTTTGAAAACTACCATTTAGAATTTCTTGATGATGTGATGGCACTGAAAACTAGAGTTCATAATATGTGCTAAGACCCTCGACTTGGGAATACCCTTTCGCTACCAGTCGAGCTTTGAAATTCTGGACTTGACCTGTTGCATTCATATTTTTCTTGAACACCCACTTGCTACTGAATGGTTTTATTCCATTATATAGCTCGACCAAATCCCATGTCTCATTCTTTTGAAAGGATTCCATTTCTTCGACCATGGTTTCCTTCCAGATTTTACCCTCTATCGAGTCGACTGCCTTCCTAACCAACTTGGGATCATCGTCAATGCAAGATAACAAAAATGAATAACGGAAATTAGGCAGATTATACATTTTAGTTGGTTTCCTTACTCATTCATACCTCCTTACAAATAGAGTTGATTGTTCCACCTCTTCATTTTATTCATTTGACTCATCGAAATCATGTTCTTCATTCCTCAAATCAAACACCAACTTCTCGGGTTCTTTCCTCATTTGAGCCTCTTTGGTCCTGGAAGTTCCTCTAACTTCCTTGAATATCACATCTCGACTATACATTGTTTTCCTAAACATTGAATCCCATAATTTATACCCTTTCAATCCATCCTTGTAGCTGATGAAAATACACATGATTGCCTTATTTTCCAACTTGTTCCTCTTTTCCTTGGGAATATGCACAAATGCATCACAGCCAAAGACTCTGAGATGTGAGAGAGAAGGGTTATTACCAAACCATACCTCATGTTGAGTCGATTCGAATAGCACTGATAAAGGAGACCTATTTACCAAATATTTTGCAGTATCGACTGCATCTACCCATAATTCTTGTGCGATCCCAGCACCACTGAGCATGGTCCTTGATTTTTCCATCAACGTCATGTTTGTTCTTTCAACAAATACATTTTGTTATGGCATATATGGTGTGGTGTTGTGGCATGCTATTCCACATTGCTTGCAGAACTAATCAAAATCCTTACCACATAACTCACCTCCATTTTCAATTCTCAACACCTTGATCTTCTTATCTGTCTAGTTTTCCACGGGAGATTTAAACTCTTTGAACTTCTCGAAAACTTATGATTTATTCCTCATGAAATATATCCATGTCTTCCTGGAAAAATTATCTATGAAGGAAACATAATACAAAGATCCTCCTAGTGAAGGGGTCGGTATAGGCCCAAACACGTCATTATGTATCAATTCCATAATCCCTTTTTCCCGTGTATCTCCACATGGGAATCTAACCCGATTATGTTTTCCATATATGCTACATTCACAAAAATCAACTTCTAAGTTACAGTTAGGAAAACCTTTGACCATACCTTTGTTGTGCATAGCACAAAGTCCTTGTTCCCCAATATTTCCAGTCCTCTGGTGTCATAACATGGCCAGGTCGACTTGATGAAGAATATTCAAGTCAATTTGTGTCAACTCAACCCGAGTCGAGTCGACTTCATGAACAACAATATTGTTGCATCCAATTGAATTGACATTCCCTAACAACTTTTATAGGGTTCCAATCCGAACTCCTTTCATTAATACCATAGCTCCCTTGACCATTTTGCATGTATCTTTCTGAAATAAAGTGTGCACACCTACATCACACATTTTGTTGATATATATTATATTTCTTGCCAAACCTGGAATATGTAGCACACTTAGAAAGGTTCTACTCCTCCAATCTTGTAGCATTAGTCAGACTCTTCCTCATCCAACAATTTTGGTTTTCGAGTCGTCCCCCAAGAATACATGTCCTCCTTCATATCTCTCGTATTCACAAAACCATTCCTTGACAGGTGCCATATGAAAGGATGCACTTGAGTCGATCAACCAAACGTCATGATCTGACTGTGTACTAATCGATGCCAAATACACATGTCCTCCTTGGTTTGGAGTAGTCTTTCTCTCAATCAACTATGTCTCATTGGATCTCAGACTGATCTCAGTCGATTTCGACTTGCAGTCTCTCTTGTAATGCCTAGAGTTACCGCATTTCCAGCATCTTATTGTCAAATGAACCATGGATTTAGATCCAACCTTCGACTTTGATTTTATACTAAAGAAATTTCCTTTATCTCTATCGATCGATTGACCTCTCACCATCAAGGCACCCTTGGTCGATCCTTCCATGCTCTTTCACCTCATTTCCTCTGACAACAGAAATGGAACCATGTCTTCAAATGTTAATGTGGTTGAATTACTCTCGATATCCACAACTAAGTTATCCCATGAATCTAGCAACGAACACAATAGACTAATACATTTCTCCTCATCAACGATTTTAATATCCACAGACATTAACTGACTTATTACAGTATTGAATGCATTCAGGTGCTCTGTTACTGAGCTCCCATAACTCATCCTCAAAAGATGTAGTTTATTCGGAATAAACAACTTGTCTACTAGGGATTTAGACTGATAAAATCTTCTCAACTTGTCCCACAGTTTCTTCGCATAGTCTTCACCTAAGACATTTAGCAAAAATGAATCTGTAAGACAAAGTCGAATTTTACTCCTTGCCCTCCTCTCGATTTTCTCCCATTCTTCCTTCAACATACCCATCATAATTGTTTTGGGACTCACAAATACCCATTGTTCTCTATCTACAAGGAGTTATTCCATCTTAAGCTCCCAAAGCTCAAAATTTTGGTCATTAAATTATTTTATCTGTATCCTCGAACTGCTTGTCATTCTTTCAAGAACAAATTAAGAATCATTAACTTACAACTCCCACTAGACCTAGGTTTAGCTCAAATGAAGATACAAGATCCACTTAACCTTGCTTTGATACCATTTGTAGACAAATAATGCTCACACTAAACCAACCAAGAAAGATAAGACTGAATTAAACATAAAAATTCAATGACAAACACATACAATACATAGATATTTTACCCTGGAAACCCTAAACTAGGAAAACCATCATTCCTGGATTGGCTCTTACTCTCTTGTTGTCGTATTCATTCATAGAATAAAGAGTTACATGAATAACCTTGATCTACACATAAGACACAATCATCATCTTACTCTCTTTCCTTAAGCAAGAACAAGTATGTAACCACTTTGGCTTACATCTACATGATTAAGCTACTACTAGCAACATCAACTTATTATAATTACAACATGCCATATTTATAGGCTTTAATGCATGCAAAACCCTAAATCATGGCACTAAAAAACTATTACAGATCCATGCAAATGATTGGTTGAAATCCCATGAATCTCGATATTTTGTTACAGTCAACTAACAGTCAATATCCAATCGGTCTCCAGTCGATTGCCACTCAACCTCTTGTTGGTTGACCTTTTGACTTTCTAATCGACCACTTCGACCTTCGAATTTCCAGTTGATCGCTTCTACCTTTGACTTAACCATCGACTTGACTTGACCCATCGGTCGAATCATCACCCGGTCGATCCACCTCGACTAGCTAGTCAATTGATTGTTCTTTCACTGCAAATAATATAACAACCCAACAGTGCCACATGTTCATGGCCTGATTCATTGTGCTAATTATAGTTTTGAAATCTCCCACATTTTCTCTCCTTACATGCCTCAAAGGGACTTCAACACTAGAAATTTATGGGATATCTTCATTGGGTGGTTGAAAGGTATGAGGATCGGGAGGATATAAGTATAAGTTATAAAGTGCATTTTCTCCCGTAAATTCACCTAGTGAAAAAACCATATAGTCAACATTTCCATGCAATCTCATCAAGTACATGTGATCTTGAAATATGGAGCAATGATGGCATGAAATGTGTAGGGAGTTTATTAGTGATATGTGTCTTGTATGACGTCTCAGTGGGAGTTCCAACGCTTGGTTGTTCCAGAGTAACATAAATTCTAGTAAAGTTTGCTAACTATCTATTTATTTATTTTTAAGTTAGTTTTAAGGGATTTTTTGCAAGAGTCCTAAAGGAGTGTTTGTTTTAAGGTTGATTTTAAGGTTTTGTTTGCAATAATGCTAGATTTTTAGGCCATGATTTAAAAAATGTTATGATTTTAACCCCGAAGAAAAGGGTGCTACACATAACATCACTTCTCGATTTGGGAGATGATTTTGACGTTTGGGTTGCAACAATACCAGTTGTTAAGGCCATGGTTTTAAAAAAATTGTAATTTCAACCTTGAAATAATAGTGAAAAAGGTGTTACTAGTGGCACCAATTTTAAATTGAGGGTTGAGTTTAAGTTTTTTTAGAAATATTATGGGTTTTTAAGTCCGTGGTTGTAACAGGTTGTAATTTAAACCTCCAAAACAAAGGTGCTACTGTAATCACCAATTTTTTATTTGAGGGTTAATTTTGAGGTTTTTGATGCAAAATTATGGGGTTTTAGGGCCAAAGTTCTCATTTTAAGGTCATAGTGCTCATCAAATCGATAACTATGTTTATCATGCACATGATTATGAATGCAACCTTGAATGAATAATGAAATGTGAAACCCATATAATGTTAAGTTAAATGACAACTCTGCTAAAAAGGAAAGATTATATCAAACATATTTTGCCCAGTTATATCCAACAAAAGTAATATATGATATGAAGATCACATCAACCCATACAAAGATAAGTATTGCTAGGAAATCTCATTATTATATATTATGTTGTTGTTTTATTTTACAATTGCATAAGAATAAGATAGGCTAAATGTTAAATGTTGGGGGTTCTAGAGGTTAGATATTATATGGGTTAGTGGTTATAGGGGTAACAAGGGTTATAGTTTACATGGGTTGGGATTTTATGTCAAGTTCCATGGTTATATGTTATAGTGGTTAAGGGTTAAGGATTTTTGTGGTTGTGAGCTATAGCTCTTAGAGTTTAGGGTTTAGAATTGAGTTTAAATACCATCATTTAAATTATAATGTTGAATGTTTTATGGTTTATTGTTTAGGGTGTGTAGTTTTAGAAATACAAGTATGGTTGTAAAAGTGTTAGGTATTATAGGTGGCATGGGTTGTTATTCTTAGGGTATAAGGGTTACATATTACATGTTATAGCTTAAGGGTGATAGGTGTTAGAGATCATAATATTTATTAGTGCTTGTTACACATTATTTTGGTCACCTCGGTGATCACCTGACAAGATGTGTTCATGTTCCCTAAAAATATTAAAAGAGACTTTCTCCAGGAGAAAAAGTGATTTGACTTCCTCTACCAGAAAACCATGTAAAGGAAGGTCGTCTCACCCTGCTCTATTCATGGGGTGTGACGATGCCTGGTCGTCTCATTATGCACCATACCTGGATTGTGACGTCTGCACTATTGGGCCATGTCAAAAACAAAAAGTATACATGGATGTCAAAAAAATATCACTATAATTATATTATAAAAGTGTATGTTGTTGGAATCAAATTTAATACACTTACCACATCAATATTTGCATTGTCACAGCATCATATTGATCAAACACCATGTTTAGCATCAATGTTGTCATATTTTAGTTCTTTCACTAAAACATATTTTCCTTTAATGTTCTATATATGCTTATTATCACCTGCACAAATCAAATATATTAATTTTGATAGAAATATTAATTATTCAAATATATTTAATTAGTGATAATAAATATTAAAGATGATGAATGAAAAGAGTCTCATAACATGGAGAAATAGAAAAAGGAAACTATAATCATTAATGATAACTAATTAACAAAAAAACATAGAGAATTTACATTAAGCTACAACAATATAAGTTAAAAAGCAAATTGTATTTACATTTAATTACGAAACACTATCAAGCTATAGAAAAACACAACAGATACATATTCAATTTGTTTCTTCCATTTTCATAGTCACAATCAGTTATACTTATTGGCTAATTCCACCTAGGCTTAAGCATAACTTATTTATGTGTCACAAATCTAAAAGAGTTTGCAATTGATCAACAACACGATGAAGAGTAATCTACATTAGACTTCTATTAAAAAGGGTCAACCATATAAGGTGGAATCTAATCTAGTCGAAATCAAAATGTATTATGGAAAGGCATATAATATGGTTTACCTATTAGGCTTTATAGGTAGTTTTGTTCATTTAAATTTCTAGATGAAATCTATTCGAAGTAAAGTATGTAAGCTTTGTTTTTACATGTTCATTGGAAAATCCTTTAGTTTGCTATAGGATTTCATACACACTTTTGTTGGAAAAGTTTTATCGAAACTGATGTAGACCCCCCCCTCTCTCCTCGAGGCTGCTCGACCTCCCAGTCTAGGATCGTTCAAATCAAGGAGTCGAATCAACTCTTTGGGCCTTCGCTAGACCCCAATTACTTACACATGTCCCCTTTCCTCCAAAGTGCAGGTTCTGTCAAACCCGAGGGCCCTTTCCTGGCCTCTTTGAAGAATTCAAATAACAAACACTATCTCCCCTTGCTAGGTCCTTTCCTTCACATATGACCTCAGACTGTGCCCTCACGTAAACATGTGATTGCAGGGTGGCCAAGACCGCTTTTCTCCCCACAATCACGTGATTGTGGAGTGGCCACACCGCTTTTCTCCCCGCAATTCACTACCAATCGCCATGTATCCCTTTGGCAATACCGTGGTTTCGATTGCAGCCCGCTCTAGGATTTTTAAAGTCTGAGCACTTTCTGTCTTCGCAATTAAGCATGAACGCCGATCTTGAGATCGTGGGCGTTGCCTCTTTGATCGACGACTAGGATTAATCCTCTTTCATCCTTGGTCAACTATCAGTCAGCGACTCTTCTCCTCCTTTCACACGCACTCCCAGATCCCTACGATCTATCGATGTGTGCCCTCCTTCCAAATTGACGACTACGATGGATTTTTCCCTTCGGGCTTCGAGAGTTTCAACTCTCAACTCTTTGCTTTCTCCCGGAGTGCTTTCACCCGAAGACGATGATCTGTTGATGCGTGTCCCTAACAGATCGACGACTGTGGTTCACTTCTTCTCTTCGGGTTTCGGGAGTTTCAACTCTCAGTCTTCACTTCCTCCCAGAGTGATTTCACCCGAAGACAATGATTTGTTGACACGTATCTCCTTCATGATCAACGACTATGAGTGACTTCGACACTTCGAGTTTCGGGAGTTTTAAACTCTCAGGACTTGCCTCCTCCCGAAGTACACGATCTCTTGACGCGTGTCTCCCCCTTGATCTGACTGCCACTATCCACTTCGGCTCTTCAGGCTTCGGGAGTTTCAGACTCCCACACACTCGTTCCTCCTGAAGTGTTTTCACCTGAAGTCTCAAATATGTTGACACGTACCCCCCCTGGTGACCAACGACCAGGATCTACTTCGACTCTTCAGCTATTCGACGATTTAGCCTGCTCCTTGACCACAAAACCTCTGAAGTGTTCTTGCTCCGGAGTTATGGATCTTGTGCCACCTGTCAACCTTGACGATGGACAGTTCATGTTCACTTTGGGACTTTGCTCGCCCACTCTCTTTTGCATTCCAATATTCCCGAAGGTGCGAAGTCTGAAGGACTTCCACTGTTATACTCTGCGTAACTCTCCTGGATATGACGACTGTCAGATCTCATGCTCAAATTTGACGATTGGGATATGTTTCCTCCTCAACGCTCTCCTTCGGATGTCTGGACATAGATCGAACGGTCCAGATCTCTTCCTGCAACTGATCTTATGGTTGTTGTTTCTCCTCCTCCTGAGCTTCTTTGTTCTCCCGAGATTGGAAAAATCTGTAAGTATTCAAAGGTTTCGGCCTCTGAAACTTCTACTGCGAGCCCAAATGCTTGGTTCTCGACTTGTGCTTCTCCTCCTGAGCTTGGGACTTGGAATAAACCCAAATCTAGCACACTCCTCGCATTGTCTCTTCTGAGCTTCAAACTGGCTCATAACTCTAAAGGGTCTTGGCCCTTCTACTTCCTTCAAAGGACTTTTCTGGTGCCCTCTCGGTAACTCAACACTCTCCTGAGCTTTGACAATGAAATTTGACCTCGTCTTTGGCGCACACTTGCGCTCTACGTGCAAACTTGCACTACTCCTCCTGAGCTTATGAAATTGAAGTAAATTTACTTCTACGTGCACTCCTTGCGTTGTCTCTCTTGAGATTTTGCTTACTCAAGTTCTAAGGTTTTAGTCCCTTTACTCCTCAAAGGGATTCTTGTGCCTTCTCAACAACTTTTGCTCATGACACACTTGCGGATCTTTACAGAGTGTTCAACAACTCTGTGAGTACCTTCCTCTAATACTCTTCTCTTTGAACTTGATAGAGAGTTACTCTGTGCACGCTTGCACCTGTTCAATGCCCACCTGGCAGAGCTCTACATATTTCTCAATGACTATGTTTCTCTATACTTCCTCTGCACAATTTCTCCTCTAAGGTATTCAGCAACCTAGAGGCTTCCCCTGAGTTGTTATCACTATGGTGCGCCCTCCTGGCACATTCTTTTCTGACTCCGCAGAGTTCAGATGCGCACTCCTTGTGTTGGCTACATAACCTCCAATGTTATGTTGTCCACTCCTTTCACAACCTAAGAACCCAGAACAATATTTCAAACTCAACAAAGATAGAGAAATCTATCTTCCTACTGCAGATGAAATCTATCATACATCTACAGTGTACATAAACATATATAGATAACATTCATTAGATACACATAAACACAGAGAAAGTTCATATGCAAGAAAAACTGCTTTCTTTCTATTAAGATGAATGTCTGATTACAATATGTGCAGGATGGACTGTAACAGAGTCTCAGCTCTCTCAAACTCCCTCAAAGAACTATTCTGTCTCATATTTCCTCCTCTGAGGATTTCTAACTAACTTGCAGCTACCTCCTATTCAATAACAATACTTCTCTAACAACCTCATTTGGGCATACAATGCATCTACATATACAGGAAGGTTCCTAGGGTTCCCTCCGACTACTTATCTTCTCAAAAGAAGCTAACTACCCCTTAAGCACCATTACATTAACGTCTAGGAGTGAAACTCTTAGATCACTCGTGATCATTCAATCCCAAGCGTTTTGATCTTCTTCAGTTTTCAATGAGTACAAGAAAGATTTGCAAGAAACGCCACTGTTTCATATTCTGAAATGATTCAAAGGCACATTAAGGCATCGATTTGTCTCTCCACGTGTGCTCGCTGATGATGCTCCTGCATCAGAAACCTTCAAGGATGGTATAGGCTTATTCGGCCCAACAAAGGAATTTTTGAGTATTGAGTTCTCGTACATAGTTTTGCTCAAAATTTCCTTTCTCTTTAAGGAGCATGAGAGCTTGTTAGGCCTACCAATGGTAGTCAAGTTTGATCTAATTCTAACTTGATCCCTCGATAACAAGATTTTAAAAAAACACAATGTTATTCTTCTAATTTTTGTTACATGATGCTAGTAAAGTTGTAGACGTCTTTTTAATTAAATTCAACAGAAGTTAAATATCCTCACATGAAGATTGCGTTAATATAAAGATGTGTATCTTAATTGTAGCTTAAGTGAATGCCACATATAAAAATTATAAACTTCAATTTTTAATGTTTTGAATTATGTTCCATCCATGTTCTAGAGGGACTATTCCAAATGTACTCTTGCACATCTTTAAAATAAATGAGTGAAGTTATTAACCAAAGAACAAAATCTTGAAAACTATAGCATTGTTATCAAGACAAATGAGTGACCTGGACCTTCATATTAGCTTCTTGACCATCATAGTTACAACTTTACCTATAACTGGGATTAATTTATTTTGTGTTTCTTTTTCTTTTTCCCTAAACTAGGGTAGATGTTTTCCAAGTAGCCATGTGGCTTTATTATAGTCTCAGTAATTGTCAATAACTCCCAAATTAATAAAAATCAAAATAGCATGTTCTAGGGAAGCATGCAATGTTTGTATTATACTTTAATTGCACTTATAATTCTCTTCAATATCAACAAATGATGCATTTGTTTCATCTCTTTTTTCATATATCCAATTAATTTGCTCTTGAAAAGATTGGTGTTATTGAGGAGATGAAGCATTTTGGGAAGAGGATGACACACATGTATAGATTTAGATTGTCTAATGATAACAATAATTTGGATGTTATAAAATTAATATGCAACCATAATATCTATCACTTTAATAGTGAACAATATAGTTATAAAAACACAAATTTCATACACCTAATTTAAACCAACAACCTTAGACATATTCATTGGATATATCACTCAATTTTAGTAGCTAGTTGTAGCAAATCAAGTGTTGAAAACATTTCAGAGAATATACATGTACATAGGTATATGTGATATTGTTATTCTTAAGATTATTCTAGATGGACCATCGGAAAGGGTACATACATTGATGCATCTAGTATGCAATGAGAGAAAGACATAAGCTCCAAATTCGTTGACAAGAATGTAGAGGAAAAATAGAAAAGAAGCAAAATGAACTTAACACTTGCATTGAGAGTGTTTGCTAAAATCCACAACAATGAAACCCTCTATCTAGGCCTAAGACTCTAGAACGTGAAAGCAAAAGGGCCTACTTAGTGCTAAGTTGACAAAAACTATCCATGGTCGTATTTTGGATTCTCAAGCTTCTAACTCAACACAAGAACTCTCTTCAATCAATATATTTTCAAACAGATGATTCAAGTGTAAGTAGTTTAGCCAAGCATTACACAAATTATTATAAATCAAATGATTTAAAGAGACCATCTAAAAAAATGAAGAGAAGAAAGGGAAAACACAATTTGAAAAACATTGTCAATGATGCTTCAACCCTTCCTCTTGAAGACACTACACAAAAATCTATTCTCTCATCTAATGTCAATGAGGCTAGGGTACATGGTAGTGGACAAATCTCTATTTGTGAGTCCTTGTAATATGCAATGGTGTTTGACAATTCTAAGGTCCAGACTAATAGAAATCAAAATGATGTAACGTCTAGTGAGATAGAACCCCTTTAGATATATCACTAAGGATGTTGATGATCTAGAGATTCACACCACTACAAAAGGTGAAAGTACAAACACTCATTGTTCATGCGTTAGTGACTTGTATAACCAAAATTCTACCCTACTTACTAGAGAAAACAATGGATTTGTAACTTTGAAAACAAAAAATCATAACTATAGTAGTCATGATAGTCTAGATGATGTTTCAACGTCAGCACAAGATATCACCTCAAATGATTTGATTAGGGGACCTATTCATTAGCTACCTAAGAATGGAAATAAAATTAATAATCACACAATCGAAAATATATTGAAGCAATTTAGACCAATAGTATCCATGCATCTATTTCTAATTGTAATCTAGTTATGCACTGTAATGATTTGTTAAGAACTAATGATGAAGAAGCACCCTTGGAGCAATCTAGGGAAATAAAAAATCCACCTATTGGATATCAAAATGGGTTAGGTAGTATAGATAATAAGGGCACTATTTCCGTTACTAGTGATTATAAACATGGCACAGTCTCTGAGGATAAAGGAATTCCAAATCTACATAGTGTTGGCAATGGAACACGTTTAACCAACACAAACATATATAATACAAGTGGTAAGACTACTTTTCAATGTGGTGGTATCTCTATTGAAAATGTATGTGTTTCATGTGGTGGAAGGAAGGTGTACTAGTGATATAGAAAACGCACAAGACATGATCGTTGTAGACTATATGAAATAAAGCATAGCACTCAAGTTGGGGAAATGAAAATATACAAGGTGACTCGCACAATAAGAAAGTGAAAGTTGTTGGAGGCAAGAGAGCATTTACAAATATCTTTGGTTTGGGAAGCTCCTCAAGTGTAAGCACTAGTAGTTATGGTATTGTAAATACACAAAGTAGGGTTGGAAAGGAAAACAACCATTATATTTGTCAAAAGATACAAAATGCCACTAGTGATGACCATATACATGAGCTAGAATCTAGAAACCATATCCAATTACCGTTATCTTTGGCATCAACTACATGTTCACAAAAAAATAGCAGTTGTGAGTCTAACCATAGGTAGTAAAGGATAAGGGAGTCCTAGACTTATCTAGAACACTCTAATTACCAGTGAGTCCAAGACTTATGTTCAGAGTAGGTTTAATTGAATAGAAGATTCATCCAAATTCTCAAGTGAGAACATATGATATTTCAATGCAAATAAGAGAGAGGTATATTATGGGAACTTCACATAAAAATGCTCCTGAAACTGGGAAGGTTTTTGAGGAAATAAATGTAGGGCACTCTCACTTACATGAGTCCATTCAATTGTTTCAGAAGGGAGTGTCAAATATCTCACAATAAACTTACATGCTAAAATATTCCTTTATGGTGGCAACAATCTTCAGTACATTTTCAAAATCCAAAATACCTTGTACTAATCAAGGTGACAAATTCAGATCAAGCTCTGCTCCTTCCACACCGCATAGAAATTTAGATTTATTCCATTTATCTAGAGAGGGTTCTCTTCCAAAAGATCTATCTCGTCAATTCAAGGCACATTAAGGCAATGGATTTCCTTGTCAAACACGTCAAATTACAAAGAGCAACAAGTGTTGTACAAAGGAATTAATTGTGCAATGAAATGGCACCCACTATGAATATTCCAACAATTAAATGTCTAGTTGATGAGAGCTCTTTCGAATCCAAAATTTAGAATGCAAACAGTAGAGAATTCAAAGATGAGAGAATTTAATGAAAATAGTAATGAATAACATTGCACCTCACAGTATGTTTTAGAACATAACATTTATGTTGAAATAAAAAATGCAAGAATGAAGAG
>JZKD02S1695856.1:84938-112941 GCA_000966675.3 Picea glauca | reverse complement strand
GGGATCAGATTCAGGTGATGAATCAAAGATCTCATTGGTTGGTATGATAGGTAAAATTGGTGAAGGCATTGATTGTAGAAGCAACTTGTTTCATATAAGGGTAATCATGTGACACACTAAGGTAGACACATTAATCGACAGTGGATCTCAATCTAATCTAATCTCAGAAGAATTGGTTAAGCAATTGGGGTTAAAAACACAAGTTCATCATAAGCCTTACACACTTAAATGGATAAGAAATCATCATCAAATGCACATAACAAAGCAGTGTGTTAGTAACAATTGTGGTATCGGGTTTTCAAAGGGTAAGAGAGCCGAGACCTTTCAAGTCTCGAAATACCGATGGGATCCTAGTCGTTGACCTTGGTAGGACACGCGTCAGTCATCAGGAGGAGAGTCGGGATTTCAGTTCATCGGAGGATCGGATTTTCTGGAAGAAGGAAACTCTTACATGAATGAATCGCGATGCGCGATTTCTTGACTGGATCAGAGCCGTCCATCAGCTGAGGCACGTGGCGAGAGATCCCGCAGAGTCGGGGATCGGGGAACTGAAATTCCCATGCACATGACAGCGGGAATCGCGATATCGCGATACGCGATTTCCCGACGGAGCTATGGATCGTAGTGGAGGACAGGTGTCAGAAGGACAATCTGTGTAGGAAGACAACACCAAGTGGCATCGACACATCGCAAACTCGGATGTTTGTGAGTTTGAGCGGCAAATATTTGCACGTAGAGTTGCGAGGTCGCGAGAAGCGATGTCTTGGCAATCGCTAGATTAGCGTGTGGGACCGCAAGAGCAAATGGAATACAGGTGGAAGGCTGTCGTGAGTCTCAAGGACTTGTGCATCGAGACATCGAAAGTGTCGAAGCCCCAACAGAGACTGAGCTCCAGTCATAAAGAGGTGGTCGTATGGGCCATAGAATAGCCGGGAGGGCTAACCCATAGGAGGAGGATCTCATCGCACATCGGGATATCGGGGATCCCGGAGGTGAGGAGTTCGCGCATTTCAAACTCACGAATCCTGAATTCCTGAAAAACTTGAAGCCTCATCGCATACATCCGCCATCTGTCCCTTGCTGCCACGTCTTCTCCCCGTGTCATGCCAACCACAGTTTTTTCGGCCCCTGTGTTCCTCCACCTGGCTCGTACACTTCAAAACCCATGGATTCTGCCACTTGTATTCACCCTCTCGTTTTTCCCCTGCCCGATCACCGTCCATTCACCACTTCATGTCCGGTCCTCCAGTTATCATAACGTCCTCCACGTCTACCCATTAGTCTTGCCATGAATTCTCCAAATAGGTCCAAATGGAAGAATGAGAAGGCCTCTATGTCCTGTAGGTGCAGAATCAACCTGGGCCTTTCCGATCCCAATGAAGCAGTTATTGTAGCAGTTGATGGTGGTTGGACATCGTTTCCACCATAAATGGAAAATCCAGAGATGACTGTAAGCTGGTATTTTCATTCTCAGGCCCTTGGGAACACGATTGCGTCTGACTAAAGTCCACGAACGTCCAGAGACTGCATGCGCAGTAAATGTGAAGACGTAATGTCTTCAATGCGATGTCTCGATTTAGCTTCCAGTGTTTTTGTTCCAAGTATATGAAGGCATTTCTGCCATTTTTTGAAGGGATCGATGGTTGAGCAGAGCTCCCGGTTGTAAAGTTTTAATGAAGCACTATTATTCTGGTTATGTAGGAACTTTTGAGACTTCTTGCCTTATGAATGCCAATTTCTTTCATGTCTTTGTTTACACTGTGTCAGAGCAGCTTGGAATTGGAGGATCCAGTCGAGCTGTAGCTATTATAGGATGATGTTGTAATGGATCACTGTAATAGTTACAGAGCCTCTAATCAGTCCCTGTGATTTCCTTAACGCTGAATGACTTGGAATTGGAGGATCCAGTCAAGTCTTCTTTCAGTTCCTTGAAGCCTTGAACCAGGAGGATCCTGCGTCCAGAGTTTTTCCCCTACAAACCGTTGCAAGCCTGATGCCCAGAGCTGTTTGTTCATTTTCTCCTAAGTCTTCCCCCTTATCATCTTTTGATTAACCCACTGGATGAAGTTAGGATTCCAGACCTCCTTTGTTCTTTACATACCAGACCCAGTCTCTGAGTTAGAGTGATACCTCCTCGAGCCATTATCTCCATTTGATCACCCATTATAAACAACTCGTGACATTAAACTGATGGGTGTCGGGCTCTGCTCCTGCAAGAAATCCAGGAGTGACTTCCGATGCTAACATTTCTGGCGTCGTTGCCAGGGACGGAATTGAAGATTTTCCCTGGGTAGAACGACATTGAGCCTATGGATTCGAAGGTGCATTGGATTATCAAAGCCTTTCTAGATTGCTAATTTTCACCTGGCGACTCCATTGTGACGACTCCACTGGGGAGAACCTACTCTGTTAATTGTGGCTTTCAGAGGCAGGCATACGTGGTCTCACCCATAGCTGCCTCTAGCTACACCTGAAACGGATCCAGAGGTGGTGCTCAGAAAGGGAAAGGCCTCTGAAGAAGGAGCGTCCATCACAGAACCAGGTAATCCACCATATCCTTCTGTTGAAGCTCCTTTTTCTCCTCCTCGGTTATTTGACAGGCTTGTTTCTGCAGTTTCCCGTTTCTTAAATTTTGGGAGTGTTCCTGTTGAGTTTTCTTCTCCTGGTCCGGGGCCAGAGGGACAAGACTTTATCACTCCCCTCTCCTTTGGAGCTGTACCTTGGCGTAGACCCACGACCTTAGAAGATTTCCCCAATCCTGCACATGGAGGAGAACCTGCCGACTGGAGCTCGGTAGCCTGTTCCTTGAATCACCTCTTGTTTCCCACCCCACTCTGAGATTTACTCCTACTAGCCCCTTCGCGAACTCCTTCTCCTCCCAGATCTCCTCCACCTAACATTCCTATGGCCGGTGCTAATCCCCCTCCGAATAGAATGGATGCCATAGTCGCTGCTAGATATGCTCCCTTAATCCTACCCCATCCTGTGAATCCTCTTCCTGCTGGGGATTACTTGAAATACATGCCCAAGTTCACTGGGGAAGGAGACATAACTGCTGAAGAGCACCTGGCTGCTTTCTACAGTTATGCAGACAACCTCAATATTGAAAATGAAGATGTCTGGATGAGAATTTTTGTCCAGAGCCTGGATGGTGAGGTACGGAAGTGGTTTAGAGGATTGGCTCCAGGGTCCATTGCTGGGATTGAAGCTCTAGATAGCACTTTCCTGAGGTAGTGGGGAGATAGGAAGGATTTTATGTATTACATGACAGAGTTCGGGTCTTTGAAGAAATTGGAAGGAGAGTCTATCTCTGACTTCTCCAAAAGATTCAATAAAATGTATAATAAGATTCCTGTAGAGATAAAGCCCTCAGAAGCCTCCACCCAAATTTCCTATGCTGGCGCATTTGAACCTGATTTCTACCTGTTGTTGAGGGAAAGAAGAGCCACTTCCTTAGCCCAAATGCAAGATGCAGCCATAGAAGTGGAATCCAACATATTAGCAGCTGACAGACTGAGAAACAAGGCTGACGTAGACAGGAGAAAAGGGAGGACGGAAGCCTCGACTTCTGGATCATTGGTGCCTCACCCTCAGGTCGAAGAATTGACTAATATGGTGAAGTATTTGTCTGAAAAAATGGAGAAGATGAGGGTGGAAGGGAGACAAGCATATAAAGGCCCTCAGATCATCGAGAATAAAGGAGGATTCAGGAGGCCGAATAATTTTACTTCCCCGAATATACAAAGAGAGAAGGGAAGAGACAGAGAAGACCAGAAGATTCAGGCCCCTTTTCAAAACAATTTCATGGCCGAGGGGGAAGAAAGAGAAGCAGACGAGCTTGATCCTGAGATCCATTGCTTTGGAGACACCCCTCCTTTTCCTCATCTCACCCAATCTGCATACGAGGAGTCTCTCATGGACAGTCATCTAAATGAGCTAAGCAAGGGAGACAAAGCTAGTGGTGCCTGAGGCAGGTACAACCTGAGGTCTGATAAAAAGATAGCAGTGCTTGATAGCCCTGAGCAGTCCATTAGAGTAGAGAGACCTGATAATGAAGTAGAAAACGGTCACAGAGGTAAGAAATCTCAACCCCCCTCTCCCATTGTCCATAATCATGTTCCTGAAATAAAATAAATTCTAAAGCCTACAACCTCCTTTAATTTTGAACATGAGATTCAAAAGATCAAAATCCCTGTGCCCTTCACTGAGCTAATTAAAAATGGAGAATTCAAGAAGCGCTTTTCTGAGCTTTTACAGTCTGAAGCCTCAAGCCTTCCTACAGACTCCATAAACCTCCAAGATGAAAAGCCAGAAGTCATCCTAGGTCCCATGGTAGAAGATAGAGATGAATCATCCCCTCCCTTCTACACCTCCTTGAATATACATGACAAAGTGTTGCACAACTGCTTGATGGACTCAGGGGCCTCTCACAACCTCATGACCAAGACGGTCATGGAAGAGTTAGGACTAGAAGTCACCCGAGCCTATCATGACCTCTATTCTTTTGATTCCAGGAGAGTCAGTGCCTTGGAGTTATTAAGGACCTGGTTGTTACCTTGTTTCAACTACCCATGAAGAGTGTGGTCATGGATATTGTAGTAGCCGATGTTCCCCCCAAGTTCGGTATGCTATTATCAAGATCTTGGATAAAAATACTGGGGGGAACCTTGCAGATGGACCTCACATATGCTACTATCCCAGTGTTTGGAGGAGAGCATAAAAGATTATACAGAGAAGCCCAATTGGCCTATATAATCAGTGACGAATCCAACCCCACCAACCATCCCATTTTCGCCTTGGACAATGATTTAGGCTCCATCTTACTGCAGCTCACGCATGCCCCAGAGCCACCTCTGAAACTCAGAAAACAACCCACTGTTTCCCCTGAAGTTCCTCTCTCCATCACCCCAATCTCGAAAATGTTTTTTGATGGAGCCTGTTCCCGAGAAGGCGCTGGAGCCGGAGTAGTTTTTGTGACGCCTGCTCAAGAAACCATATCTCTGTCATATAAATTAGAATTTGAAGCTACCAATAATGTGGCAGAGTATGAGGCTCTTGTTCTAGGACTAAGGGCTGCAAGGGAAATGGGAATTCAAGAAGTAGCAGTATTCGGTGATGCAGAGTTGGTGGTTCAGCAGATCAAGAATTCTTATCAGGCTAAACATCCTCGAATAAGGAGTTATAGGAATGAGGTTTGGGACCTTATTGACAATTTCTTCTCAACATTTAATATTTCTTTCATCCCAAGAGAGGAGAACACCTTGGCAGATTCCTTGGCTGCATTGGCTAGCAATTTCAAAGTACCCCTGCCACCCAAATTCAGATATGATATAGAAGTAAAATACAGGCCCTCCATACCTGACAATGTTAAGCATTGTAAGGTGTTTGAGGACGATCTTGAAGTCAAGAGGTTCTTGGAGACCGTTGAGGAATTTTTAGAAATGTATATAGACCAAGATTCCATCTCAAGGGAAGAGCTCAATGGGGATAATTTTCTGAATAAGCTTGCAGGGCGTGACATTGTACAGCTGCCCAACAACCATATTCCTAGGGGACTGGTTCCTTTGGAAAGGCTTTTTGATAGTAATGATGTGTTGGTAAAAGGAAAGGTCTCGGAGGAGGACGCTGGTACTATTCAGTGCAACATTGGGACCGAGAGTGAGCCCAAGTATGTCAAATTGTCAAAAAGCTTGACAGAGGAACAGAGGTCCGAATACAGTGGAATTTTGAGGAAATTTGCTGATGTATTTGCCTGGACCTACGAAGACCTCAAAACCTATGACACCTTTGTCATCGAGCATAAAATTCCATTAAAGGAGGAGGCAAATCCATTCAGGCAAAATCTGAGACAGATCAATCCCATGCTGCTGCCCATCATGGAGAGAGAAGTGAAGAAGTTGCTTCAAGCTCAGATCATCGTTCCACTGAGATATTCAGAATGGGTGGAAAATTTGGTGCCAGTAAGGAAAAAGAATGGAGAGATCAGAATCTGTGTAGACTTTAGAAACCTGAGCAGAAGCTCGCGAAAAGATAAATACCCCTTGCCAAAGATGGAACATATACTGCAGAGGGTGACAGGAGCTTCCAGGATGTCCATGATTGA
Source organism: Picea glauca (assembly GCA_000966675.3). Taxonomy (NCBI): domain Eukaryota; kingdom Viridiplantae; phylum Streptophyta; class Pinopsida; order Pinales; family Pinaceae; genus Picea; species Picea glauca. The sequence goes on along the minus strand of JZKD02S1695856.1, from coordinate 106,838 downwards.
TGGTTTCTCTGGCTACAATCAAGTCTCTGTCCTGCCTGAAGACAGGGAAAAGACAACATTCACCACTCCATGGGGCACATTCATGTATGCCAAGATGCCATTTGGACTTATGAATGCAGGGGCGACATTCCAGCGTGCCATGGACATAGCTTTCGATGGGGAAAGAGATAAATTCGTGGTCGTTTATCTGGATGACATCACAGTATTTTCAAAATCTGATAAAGAGCATTGTTGTCATCTAAGGAAAGTTTTCCTTAAATGCAGAAAGTTTGGCATTTCATTAAACCCCAAGAAATCTCTGTTTTCCATGAAGGAAGGAAAGCTACTGGGCCACATAGTATCAACAGAATGAGTCATGATTGATCCCAGCAGATTTGAGGCGATACAAGCCTTATCAATCCCGATATCTAAGAAGGGGGTCCAATCTTTCCTCGGTAAAATTAATTTCCTAAGGAGGTTTGTGCCTAACTTTGCTGAGGAGGTAAAGGTAATATCAGCCATGCTAAAGAAAGAGAATGAAGTAAGGTGGACCCCTCAATCGCAACATTCTTTTGAACAAATCAAGAAGGCCCTGACTGAAGCTCCTGTGCTTATCAGTCCTGACTATTCAAAGGATTTCCTTATTTTCTCCTTTGCCTCGCCTGACACAGTAGCTGCTGTTCTATTACAGACAAATAATAGTGGGTTAGAACAGCCTATTGCTTACTTCAGCCGAGCATTGAGGGATGTCGAAGTCAGGTATGAAACTATGGAGAAGCAAGCTTATGCTCTAGTGAAATCTCTCAAAGCCTTCAGAACCTACATCCTACAGTAAAAAATCATCGCCTACGTCCCCTCGGCTGCTGTTAAAGATATTGTTATTCAACCTGACATAGACGGGAGAAGGAGCAAATGGATAGCCAAAATCCTAGAGTTCGACCTGGAAATAAGGCCCACCAAATTGATCAAAGGGCAAGGTTTAGCCAAGCTGCTGGCTGAAGCAAATTGCCAAGATTTGGGGATAAGTTTCATCAATGAATGCTCGAGTATTCAGCAGGATCGACTGTCTGACATAGATCATCAAAAGGAACCCCCATTGGCTCAATGTCCTTGGTATAAGGATGTCATATACTTTTTGCAGGAGTTGTGACCTCCAGACAGCCTGCAAAAAAGCAAAGCAAGAGCTCTAAATCTCAAAGCAGTCAGGTACTGCCTAATCGATCAAGTGTTATATTGGAAATACCCCCTGGGAGTGCTTTTAAAATGCCTTAGTCCACCAGAGGCTGAGATGATCATGGCTGAATTTCATAGCGGTCTATGTGGAGGGCACCATTTCTGGAGAGCCACAACCCACACAATCCTCAGGGATGGGTACTACTGGCCTACCATATTTACGGATGCCTGCAAAAGGGTCAGAGCCTGCATCAAATGTCAAAAATTTGCAGGAAAGTAGCAACTTAGGTCTCTGCCATTAAATCCGGTGGTGGTTTCAGGGCCTTTTCAGCAGTGGGGCCTAGATTTCATTGGAGAAATTCAACCTCCCTCCAGTGGGCAGAACAGGTGGATCTTGACTGCTACAGATTTCTTTACCAAGTGGATTGAAGCTATTCCCACCAGGAGTGCTTCTCACAAGGTAATCATCGGATTCTTGGAGGACCTCATCACAAGGTTCGGCTGTCCAACTAAGATTGTCACCGATAATGCAGCCGCTTTCGAGTCTGAGCCATTAGCCAGGTTCTGTGAGCAGTCTGGGATTAAGCTGGTTCACTCCACCCCATACTATCCACAGGGAAATGGTTTAGCAGAGTCCTCCAACAAAAGTTTAATAAGAATCATCAAAAGGCTGTTGGAAGACAACTAAAGGGCTTGGAACTCGAAGCTGAAATTCGCCCTATGGGCTGATCGAGTGACTACAAAGAGAGCTACAGGTCTCTCCCCTTTCCAGTTAGTCTACGGAGCCAAAGCCGTCTTCCCTTCTCAACTATCTACATGGATGATAGTGGCTTCAGTAAGATGTAATAGGGTTCAAATGGCTAACAATATACTATCAGTTGTCATGATTGTGTTACAATTGATCTTGATGAGACAGGTGCACAGGACAGAGTTCAGAGACAGAGGACAAGCCAGGTGGCCTATCCCAAGCTTGTTGACTGGTCAGTAACCTTTTGGGGACCAAAAGGTCCTTTAGTGGGGAGGTGTGATCCAGAATCGGATCCAGGAGCCTGTCAGGGATAAAAAAGGCTAAAAAATTAAAGTGTTTAGAATTAGACGAAACCAATTCCATTGCATCCGTCTTGTTCTCCCGATTTCATCCATATATTTACTTCTTCAAACGAATGTCGTATGCGAAAGATATCGCATTCTGATCGAAAACCCAAACAGGTAAAAAAAGGGGGTGACTGTACAGTCCGTACATTCCACGTGGTAGGATGACTGTACATGCCGTACAACCATACAACTGACGTGGCATCTCCTGGAGAAGACACGTGGCAGATGACAAGGCATACAACAAAAGATTTGGACCAGTCAGAGGGTGACACGTGTCACCACTGTAAGGGTGACACGTGGCATAGTCTCACGATGGCAGGTACAGTGGCATGATGATATGGCGGTATGGTTGCTGACTGGGCAGACACCTCGGTAGACAGGCAGTTCAATCTTGTGTTGACAAGTGGCATCATATTCGGCTAATGGGAAGGTGCCACGTGGCCCAGTCTTGGGTTGCCACGTGGCACCCCTCTATTGGTTGTTGGTATGTACAAAATATGGGGTTTCCACCAGAGTTGAACCCTTGACCTCCTCCAATATACGGACTGGAAAGATCGGGCTAACCACCCGCTCCATCGTTGGTTCTTATTAACCATATGGAAAATTATTTATTTAAATTAAAATAAAGCGCTAGTCGGAGGTGGAAAGGGCTGGGGCCTAGCCCCAGCCCGCGGTTGTATTGACATTCCATATACCCAGCACTTGCAGTTAGAGCCCGACCCGTGGATATTGGCGGATCCCACGTGACCAGGGCCTATCTTCCCAAATGGAGCAGAGGCTGCGGGGTATGGGTGTTAGCCCCGGTCTTATGCCTGCGCCACAAGACCAGGAACCAGTCCAGATAGAGGGAGAGTGGGGGGCTAACACGCAGATGGAGGGCATGGCCACATGGTCGCCTCCCATATGACCAAGAGCGTGCCAAAAGGGGGTTGCGCCCTATATTTAAATTTATTTGGGTTTTTAAACTATAAAAAATGGATTTTTTAATTAATTTTGCCTGTAATTAATGGATTTTATCCATTTTTGGGAGATATTGGGCATTTTTGGAGGCCAGATTTTGGGAGGAAGTTGGGGATGGATAACCAACTTCAGATATATAAAAACAAAGCTTGTTTGAGGCCATGGAGGACAGTCATAGAAGAGTTATGCTGAAGGGAAGCCAAGCCAAAGCCATTTTTATGCAGGGAAGCTGTTGAGGAGTAGACGCTTGCAGACCATTTTTGGGAGCTCCGTTCATCCGTTTTGCATGTCGTTTCTTCTGTTGGGTTCTATAGATCTGGAAGAACATGACCAGATCAGTCTTGTAGCCTGATGGCACTGTTGCAATGTATTTTTTGAGCTTTGAACAGAAATAAAGAAGCCTCCCCCACTGAGACGAAGGCCTGGAGACGTAGGAAATTTTTTGCCGAACTCTGTTATAAATTTTCTTGTTATGGTTTGTTGTTTATTACTTCATTTCAGATCTGGCTATATGTATATGGCTGTCATAATTCCTTTTATTTCCTCATTCTTTCATTAAGCTTCTCAAATGGTTAATTAACACATGCAATTAAAAACTCATCCACAATCATTAAAAGATCTTTTCGGATCATCCTCCTAAGGAAAATAATAAAATAATAGTTAAAATAATAAAATAAGAGTTCAATTTTCAAAGGGAAATAAAAAATACTACATTTTTATTGTATTTTTAACTTATCTCCTTAGGGGTTTACTCAAATTTTAAGTGTAGGCACTCATTGGATGTAAAATTCAATTCCACATCCAATGAGTATACACTCTACATACATCTGATAGAACTATAGTGAGGTAAATGAGAAACACATGAAAAGAATGTATTTTTCATGTATTTCCAATTTATCTCACTGTGGGTCTATCAAAAGTATGAAGAACCACATTTTCATGTATTTCTAGTTTATTTCACTATGGGTCTATAAAAAAATATGCAAAGTGGGTATTCGTTGGATATGGAATTAAATTATGCATCCAGTGAGTGTCTACACTTGAAATTTGAGTAAACCCATAAGGAGTTAAGCAAACAATGTGATAAAAAGTAGTTTTTTTAATCTTTCCCTCCAAAACTATTTTCCCTTATGGTTGAATTCATCATCTTTATTCCTATTGGTTCTTTTAAAATTAATATTGATAGCACATTTTTTTGTTTTGAGACTTATTTTAACTTCAAAATTTTACTAATGTATGGTCAAAGCAGTGCCACATTAAATACAAGGTGTAAGCCAATGAAAGGGGGAATACTTATTTCAAAAACATTCTCACCCACATCCTTGTTGTTGGTGTAAGGCTCATATTGGAGTGGGATGATATTTTGATGGGGTCATATGAAGCACTATTTTTGTAAATGTAACCATACCTTATCTCCCACCCAAAACTTGTGTGGAACCTGATGTTGATCCACTTATACTTGGCATTGGATTTTTGCAAAATATAAAGAAATTGTTGTTGGTTGTGTTGGATATGTTCATGGATAGTGTGTTTCTTATACCATTATAAAGCTTAATAAATGCTCTATGTCTTCGATAAGCCAAACAATAAAAAAATTTGTGACCTGTGTTGATTGCGAGAAACACAAGGGAAATGCTCAAAAAATGCACTAGAAGTTTGGGGCATGAAGAACTATAGTAAAAATTCCAAGATGTGGAACCATTCTAAAATAATGGAATAGGTGGATGGCCACTAGTATCCACTTGGATAATTCTCCCCCCCATAGGAATAAATGGTTCTGATTGCATCAAGTTTCTCCATCAAATGATGAAACTTTTGTTGAATCTGATTCCTGGTGAGCCACTTTCCTTTGTGAAGGAATTGCCTTAGTTTGACGACCTGATAGAGTTGGATGTTCTGCTAGTGGGTGCTTTGGTGTCGATGATCTAGTCAACTATCACCTACTTAATGCAATCATAATTGAGTTATATATGGGCCAAGTGCTTGGCCACCTCTAAGGTGTCCAAGAGAGGTGGAAAACATTAGAGAAATTTTGAGGTCTAAAATAGTCCTCCTAAGGAAAATAATAAAATAATAGTTAAAATAATAAAATAAGAGTTCAATTTTCAAAGGGAAATAAAAAATACTACATTTTTATTGTATTTTTAACTTATCTCCTTAAGGGTTTACTCAAATTTTAAGTGTAGGCACTCATTGGATGTAAAATTCAATTTCACATCCAATGAGTATACACTCTGCATACATCTGATACAACTATAGTGAGATAAATGAGAAACACATGAAAATAATGTATTTTTCATGTATTTCCAGTTTATCTCAGTGTGTGTCTATCAAAAGTATGAAGAACCACATTTTTCTTGTATTTCTAGTTTATTTCACTATGGGTCTATAAACAAATATGCAAATTGGGTATTCATTGGATATGGAATTTAATTATGCATCCAGTGACAAAAAATACTTTTTTTAATCTTTCCCTCCAAAACTATTTTCCATTATGGTTGAATTCATCATCTTGAATCCTATTGGTTCTTTTAAAATTAATATTGATAGCACATTTTTTTGTTTTGAGACCTATTTTAACTTCAAAATTTTACTAATGTATGATCAAAGCAGTGCCACATTAAATACAAGGTGCAAGCCAATGAAAGGGGGAATACTTATCTCAAAAGCATTCTCACCCACATCCTTGGTGTTGGTGTAAGGCTCATATTGGAGTGGGAAGATATTTTGATGGGGTCATATGAAGCACTATTTCTGCAAATGTAACCATACCTTATCTTCCACCCAAAACTTGTGTGAAACCCAATGTTGATCCACTTGTACTTGGCATTGGATTTTTGCAAAATATCAAGAAAGTGTTGTTGGTTGTGTTGGATATGTTCATGGATAGGGTGTTTCTTATACCATTATAAATCTTAATCCATTCTCTATGTCTTTGGTAAGCCACCAGTCAAAAAATTTGTGACCTATGTTCACTGCGAGAAACACAAGGGAAATGCTCGAAAAATGCACTAGAAGTTTGGGGCATGAAGAACTATAGTAAAAATTCCAAGATGAGGAACCATTCTAAAATAGTGGAATAGGTGGATGGCCACTATTATCCACTTGGATAATTCGTCCCCCGTTAGGAATAAATGGTTCTGATTGCATCAAGTTCCTCCATCAAATGATGAAACTTTTGTTGAATCTGATTCCTGGTGAGCCACTTTCCTTTGTGAAGGAGTTGCCTTAGTTTGACGACCTGATAGAGTTGGATGTTCTACTAGTGGGTGCCTTGGTGTCGATGATCTGGTCAAATATCACCTACTTAATGCAATCATAATTGAGTTATGTAGGGGCCAAGTGCTTGGCCACCTCTAAGGTGTCTAACATAGGTGGAAAACATTAGAGAAATTTTGAGGTCTAAAATAGTCCTCCTAAGGAAAATAACAAAATAATAGTTAAAATAATAAAATAAGAGTTCAATTTTCAAAGGGAAATAAAAAATACTACATTTTTGTTGTATTTTTAACTTATCTCCTTAAGGGTTTACTCAAATTTTAAGTGTAGGCACTGATTGGATGTAAAATTCAATTCCACATCCAATGAGTACACACTCTACATACATTTGATAGAACTATAGTGAGATAAATGAGAAACACATGAAAAGAATGTATTTTTCATGTATTTCCAGTTTATCTCACTGTGGGTCTATCAAAAGTATGAAGAACCACATTTTTCATGTATTTCTAGTTTATTTCACTATGGGTCTATAAACAAATATGAAAAGTGGGTATTCCTTGGATATGGAATTAAATTATGCATCTAGTGAGTGTATACACTTGAAATTTGAGTAAACCCATAAGGAGTTAAGCAGATAATGTGATAAAAAGTAGTTTTTTTAATCTTTCCCTCCAAAACTATTTTCCCTTATGGTTGAATTCATCATCTTGAATCCTATTGGTTCTTTTAAAATTAATATTGATAGCACGGTTTTTTGTTTTGAGACCTATTTTAACTTCAAAATTTTACTAATGTATGGTCAAAGAAGTGCCACATTAAATACAGGGTGCAAGCCAATGAAAGGGGGAATACTTATCTCAAAATCATTCTCACCCACATCCTTGGTGTTGGTGTAAGGCTCATATTGGAGTGGGAAGATCTTTTGATGGGGTAATATGAAGCACTATTTCTGCAAATGTAACCATACCTTATCTCCCACCCAAAACTTGTGTGAAACCCGATGTTGATCCGCTTGTACTTGGCATCCACATGGTATCATTCCCTTTTTCCACGTGTAGTTAGGAGGGAAGACCATGTGCGTCGAGGTAGAAGTAGTCGACGCATCCCTCGACTACAATCTCTTGTTAGGAAGGAGTTGGAATTACGTCATGCAAGCAATGGTTGCTACAGTTTTTTGGGTCTTGTTGTTTCCACATGAGGACCAGATTGTGACCATTGATCAATTGTCTTTCTCCAGACCTGACCCTTCATTGGGGGTATCCATGGTCCCGATGATGGATAATCCCCAACCAGGCATAGTCAACGTAGGGGTTGGTTTGTGCCCATATTTGATGGGTACCTATGATTACCCGCCCCCTCAAGGTGATGTCAAGTTCATATTTGACCACCATAAGGTTGATATTTTCCAAGTTTCATCGTTTCACACGAGTTACTTCAACGATCTGTGGATACTTCCTTCCCCATCTAACACGATGGAAGGGACATGGAAGCCGAGCATGTCCATGCCCTTGTCCGCAGTTGAAGTAGCGCACTCTTTAGTCCAGCAAGCTTCTGTCAACACAGATCCAACTCATGCACAAGAGTTAGATCTGCCTCTAGAGCCTATTTGAGCTCAAGGTTCTCTCACTGACACCAATTCATTAGACTTAGTATTTCCCTCCGACGAAGTAGTAATTGAAGCAATGACTAGTTTGGAAAAACCCTGGGACGATCTCCATCACAAATCATACTTCCTCCCAGAGTTAAGCATAATTGAAGCTGGAGAATTCACCTTGACTATGACTGGAGATAGGTCTTATCCTATTAATCCCTTAGATACACATGAGGTTTATGCCGAGGGTAATATGGCAACCATCGTTGAAACCATACCGATCAATATCTCCAGAACCCCTTGCGTCGTGGAGAATGTTTTCGTCGGAGCTGGTTGCTCCCTCGGAGAGATTCAAATATACACAGATCTATTTAAAGAATTCCACGATGTTTTTGCCTGGTCTTACGAGGAAATGCTAGGCATTGATCCAAAAATAGTCAAATGAAATCAAAACTTATCCATATGCCAAGCCTGTTCGGTAGAAGCTTTGTCCAGTTAATCCTAGGAAAGCAACAACCATTAAGGTCCAAGTTGAGAAACTTCTAAAACATGGTTTTATCTGTCCTATCCATTTGACCCAATGGGTGTCAAATCCCGTGTCGGTCAATAAGAAACAGGGCACAATTCATGTATGTATGGACTTCCGTGATTTGAACAAGGCCTGTCCAAAAGATAATTTTCCCACACCATTCATCGACCAGATAATTGATGAATGTGTAGGTTGTGAGGCCTTCTCTTTCATGGACGGTTTTTCGGGATATAACCAAATACAAATCAAACCTGAAGACCAACACAAAACGACATTCATTTGTCCATGGGGTACATTCACATATCGTAAGATGCCCTTTGGTCTAAAAAATGTTGGTGCAACCTTTCAGTGGGCCATGCCTTTTGCTTTCCATGATCTCAAGCATATAGTCGAGGCCTATTTAGATGATTTAGAATCTTGATCTCACAAGAGAATGGATCATTCAACACACCTCCGACTTATCTTTGAGCAATGTCGCTACTTCCAGATTCGCTTGAATCTAAACAAGTGCATCTTTTGCGTAACATCAGGACGTTTGTTAGGTTTCATAGTTTCAACAATAGGGATCATGGTCGATCCTCTCAAGTTTGAGGCAATAATTCAATTGTCTCCCCCACGCACAATCCTTCAACTTCAGAGTCTACAGGGCAAGGTGAATTTTTTAAGGCGTTTCATCGCTAATTATGCCGAGATCACAAAGGAATTTATGTTCTTACTAAAGAAAGACATTCCTTTTTATTGGGACAATGCCGCTCAATGCTCTTTCGAAGCATTGAAACATGCCCTCACAACTGCCCTTCTGCTTCGACCACCTACCTATAACAAAGATTTCTTATTATACCTAGTTGTAGCAGAGTCAACCATCGGCATGGTGTTAGTTCAGGAAGATGATTTGTTCTCAGAATATGTGATCTACTACCTGAGCCGAGACCTAGTCGATCCGGAACTCAATTATTCTCATATTGAAAAACTTGCGTTGACAACAGTCCATGATGTTCAACGGTTCCGTCATTATGTTTTGTTTCGCAAGACCACCGTCATTGTTGTTGTGAATCCGTTTTAGTACATGTTGATATGATGGGTAATAGGCGGAAAGATCAATAGATGGATATTCATCCTTCAAGAATTTGAATTAGATTTCGTTTCAGCGAAATCCAAAAAGTCACTGGTCTTCGCAGAACTTATTTCGGAACTTCAGGTGATGTTGTGATCGAAGAGTCACCTATCAGAGGAGATATGTTTTTGATCACATCTTTGGATCCCTGGTATGGAGATATACTTATCTATCTCCAGACTTTGAAATGCCCCACCTCTGCTTCTCATGATGAGAGTCACCGTATATGCCATCAGGCCAAGAATGATCTCATACTCGATGATATGTTGTATCGAAGAGGTGTAGACTACATCCTGCACTGATGTATCACTCACAAAGAGGCAGTTATCATGCTTAATGATTTCCATACCAGAGCATGTGGCAGTCATTTGTCTGGATAGGAAACAACCCAAAATATTTTACGAGCAAGTTACTTCTCACCGACACTAATCAAATATTGTATTGAATCGGTCAAGAAGTGCCACCCGTGTTAGATCTTCTCTCGGAAGATGAGGGCACATCCCTCTCCCATGTTTCCTATCATCACAGTTGGTCCCTTCACCACGTGGGGGATTTATTACACTACATGCAACCCTCCTTCAACAAGGGGGCACCATTATATCATTGTAGTCGTAGACTACTTCACGAAGTGGGTCGAAGCTATGCCAACATTTAAAGATGATGGAGAGACTGTGACTCTCTTTTTATTCAACCAGATAATAGCAAGGTTCGACATCCCAAGAGAGATTGTCACTGATCATGGCAGTCACTTTTAGAACCAGATGATGACCGAGTTAACATTAAATCTTTGGTTGCAGCAATAACATTTTTCACCCTACTACCCCCAAGCAAATGGTCAGGTAGAAGTTGTAAATAAATCTCTTAAGACCATCCTACAATGAACGATCAACTCAGCCAAGTCAAATTGGCATTTGATGTTATAATCGACATTATGGGCTTACCGAACGTCTATTAAGATTGCATCTGGTTTCTCACCTTTTCAAATCACTTACGGGCTAGAAGAAGTCTTTCCTATCGAATGTCAGATCCTGTCCCTAAAGTTGGCAGTACAGTGATTTCCAAACACTTCTCCACTTGAAGAATGATTATTATACCTTGAGCGGCTCAATGAGTAGCGTCATGATGCGGCCTTGGCCAACGAGGCTCACAAACATAAAGTCAAGTGTCAGTATGATCGGTTTGTTTGTCCTTGGATTTTCTTTGAAGGCAACCTTTTCTTGGTCTATGACCAAGATAAGGACCCCATGGGGGTAGGAAAATTCAAACCCATGTGGTTCGAACCTTACATCATAAAAGAGGTTCTAAAAAATGGTGCTTATCGTTTGGTCGACTTTGAGGGAAATGCTTTGGTGGAGCCTAGAAATGGGCTCTACCTCAAGAAGTATTACTCATAGGTAGGTCACCTTGGGTAGCTTTTTGTAACATATGTATAGTCTTTGTACTATTACTTTCTAGTTTCTTTTAGTATTATGGACGTGTCATTTTTGATGTTATCTTTCGTCACTGTGGCATATGTCAAGTGAATTAGAGGTGTTCATTGGGTACGCAGATGGTGCTAGCCGACACACTCAGAGGCTTGCCTCCGCAGCTTGGGTAATTTTTACACCTCGAGGCCAGTTATTATCTTCCGGATGTATATGCTTAGGTGACACCACAAACAATGTCGCCGAGTACAATGCATTTATTGAGTTTCTTCGTGACGCCCTGTCATTTGGTATCTCTCATCTCCGGGTCTATTTAGACAGTCAGCTGGTTGTGTCTAAGTTAAATAGAGTCTACCGTATTCATGATCCAACTTTACACCGACAATTCCTTAGGGTACGTCTCTTAGAACGAAGCTTTGATTATATTACATATTTTCATGTTCCTAGGAGATTAAACCAAATTACAGATACTCTAGCTAATCCAATTTTAGACAGGCATCTCACACACATATAAAAAGACATACACATAAACATGTAAATACATTTTTAAAGGAAAATATGATCCATAAGACACAAAAAGACATAAAATTCCATATATAATATCATAATCATCAGAGTACATAGGTGGATGCAAGCGCCTCAAAAATATGACCAGTAACGAGTCATGGGGATTATGCCCTTAAAAACATATATACAAGTAGTGCTCTCGACATGTGAAAAGTCTAGACTAACTAAGGTCAGGGCATGTGGGCTCTGTTGTAATGATCAACAATGTTTTCTAAATGCTGAAACAGTCGGACCCATGTCCGTGGTGCCCCCACTACATGAGGATGCATAGATGGTGGAAAATCCTCAATCTCTGCCATAGGTACTGTGCGGGTGAGCGAGGTAAAGTTTTGCTCAACTCGTCTCAAAACCCTCTCAGCCTCACTGTCTGGAAGCTCTCTTGCTGCTGTTGGTCCCCCTGTGTTGGCAGGTGTGGCCCCTGACCAAGGAAGACGCATGTTCCTCGCATAATCCACCGGTCGCACTGGTCCCACATCTGCACATAATGGACACATATCTGTCAAATACTATGGTATAAAAAAAAATTATATATATAAAAACAACATAAAAATTACATATGTTTCACAAAAAAAAAAAACAACGATGCAAACTTACCCATCTCTCCTCGCTCCTCGCTAGGAGGTATCGGTACCTCAGGATCTCTCAAGAAATCAATCCCAGCATAAGGGTAATCCTCTATGACTGGGATCTGTCATGACAATCAAGCAAAGAAATCGTCATCAAAGGACTCATTGGTCCTTCCACCACCCTGTTGTGGCAGTAACACTGCCCATATGAAAACCACAGGAAGAGAGGCCTAATGTCCTTGTACCACCACTCGAGGACTAAAACTCGAAACTCTTTCAAAGAAGAAAGAACATAGAATTGTCTCGAACCTGAATTTTCTCTGCGTCCACGACCGACAATCTGTCAACTGCCTCTTCATACAATCTAGCAGTGTAGTGCTCCTGTCAAATATATGTGCATTTAAGCACTGGACTGCGCAATTCATCTGTGCATGGGATGCCTAATGTAGAGCCGCAAAACCAGTCATCCGCCCAATAATCAACACAATCGCCTGCAGTGATAAGTCCATGATCTTGCTTATGGGCACCTGTGAGCTCGATCGGTCTGTACCAGCCTCACAATAAAGTCCTATCAATTCCGATATGTTATGAGACCACGAAGGAAATGTCCGAAAATTGATTGGTTCCCCTCTCCTGGAGAGGCCAGTCAAAAAATATATGTCCTCTGTTGTAGGCACTAGTGGATGCCCCTCTAACATAAAGGCCTCTGCATCAGGATGCCAATAATCAACCAAGGCATTTAGTATCCTAGGTTGTGCCCACATAAAAGGACATAGGAAGAAATTGAGCAGCCCACATTGCATTAAGGCAACAACAACATTGGGGTGTTCCCCGACCAACACAATAATCTCCTCATGCTCTCTTTCCCTCCATTGAATATACATCTTGCAAAACACCAAGTTCAGAAGGGTTAACCCTTGTTTTTTTTAATTTTTTTCATTAAATAAAGGGGTCCACAAGAGCTGTAATGGTGACAGTCGCATGTACATGCGTGTAGTTTTTCCTCTGCTCGAGTGTATACGCGGCCTGTCATAAGACAACCCACATGGACCTAGGGCCGACCTTTTGAAGGTCAATGCCCCCTCAAAAATTGAAACCAAAAGCATAAATAAAGATTTAATTTGCAAGAGGAAAGAGTTTATACTTACTTGGTCCATACAGATGGTCGTTTCATCCACTGTAGCTCCTAGAATCACCACTTTTATCAAAGGTTTTTTTTTTCTCCAAAGTCAATTTCCAAATCAACAATGGTGATAATGAGCTGCCAACTTCTATTTATAGACTTTTTGGCCCCTTTTTGTCAATTTTTTGGCCCCCCTTATCATTTTATTTAAACTAAAAACCATTTAGAGTGATTCAAGAGTTGCGTTGGAAGGGTATGATCGGGTATCAAGACATTTTTTTGGAGTTTTGGGTCACTTTTGACAGTCCGTGGGAAAAACCTCAGATGATCAACTTGAGCATGTAGGTTAGGTTTCCACCCTAACTTTTGTATCTCGTTGTCTTTATCCCTTTTCCATAGGATCGATCCCATCAGGTTGCGACACAGAACCATCATTGTTGTTTTAGAAGTGTCACGATTTGGTGGTAGAGCTTACCGGAACATGGATGCCCTAGGTAAATCCTGGTTGTATTATGGTGTCCATGCTGTCACTAATGAATGTAGGCTCGGGAGTCCTTGTTGTTTTTCCTAATTACAAGTTTAAGCCTCATTTGCATGATTCCTTTTCACTCTTGACCTCACCCTCGGGACTCCCAAAAAACATAACGGGTCTTCTTTTAAGCCCTTTTCAGACCCTCTAAACATTAAATATTGTCGACCGATCTTATGGCCTTTCATGCTCATTAAACTTAAATTTGAAGTCACGTCTGTCCGGTGGTAGTTTACCCCTTTTTCGGTCCGGACGGTCAACTGTACGAACAAAGGTATACTCTAAGGAACTTCAGTTCTCTAGAAGAGTACCCTCAAGTATCATTTTAACCCTTTTTTGGACCTGAGGGACTAAATGTACGAAAAAGGAACCCCCAGAGAGTCCATAGTTAATCTCTTTTTAGACTCCCTAAAATTGAAAAGATCGTCGAGTGACCTTATTCTTTCACACTCGTTAAAATGGTCCAGAAGAACATTCCTGACAGAGTCCATAGTTAATCTTTTTTCAGACTCATTAAAAATGAAAAAATGGTTGAGTGATATTGTCTTTATCACACTCGTTAAAATGGTTTTGAATAGACGTCTTGTCGGTTCTAGTTTACCCCTTTTTCGAACCAACTAGACTACCTTCGAAAAAGGTACCCCATTGGAGTCTCCTTTTACATTTTTCAGACTCTCTAAATATGAAAAACCGTCGAGCTTGCCTTCTCTGGGCTCGTTAAACTTACATCAAAGGACGTTACCATTGTTTGTTTTATTAATCGCATTTGCATACCCGTGTCTTTTGGCCTAATGCCGGCTCCATGTTTCTCTCAACTTAACCATCTGAAGCATGCCTTATACGCAAGCCCTGTAGCAATTTGCCTCTACGTCTTGACACCTTTGGCCCCTGGAGGATTTTTCCAGAGTGTCCTTACTTTTAACATCAATCTTATCCTTGTGCCTTGAACTTGTATGTTTGCAACACTCATCCCTCCTTTGTAGAGTAGCATTCTTTTATGCTTTTTCCAAAATTATTGAAAAAGACAAAAAAATGAAATATACCCCAAAAAGAGGAAGGGAAAAGTATTTTCTTTATTGGCAGCATATGAGTTTCCCTTGGATAAAGCACATATGTACATTTGTTCATCAAACCCTGGTATTTAATATGAACTTAGGATGTTGTTCCCGCTACATTGAGTTGTGTCCTCCTCCATTTGGTTATTCTTCCAAACATATGGAGACTTTGCATTGCCTCCTGCCTCATAAACTTATGTTAGTGCCATGCTGCTCGAGTCTCATCATTTGTCATGCTATTGTCCAAGGGAAGTTTTTACCAATCCTAAGTCGACCCCTCTGCAGTTTGTCTCTTTCCCTCATACCCGACCATCCTAAACGTCCAATCAAGTCTTTGTTCGAAATCAATGAAGCCTTTAGTCTGATCATCAAGATTCTTTGGTCCATGACCGACGATCCGTCAAATACCTCTGGGTAGTGAAGTCGTACACTCATATTAAACTCCTACCCGAGTTTTGAATATTTTGAGGTTGTTTCTCAAGATCTGAAGACCTCATCTCCAACTATCAGGCCTTATCATCTTCTAAAAAGATGGATACTCTACATGTATATCTTTTTGATTTCGATATGTAGCTCCGCTATGTATTGCTCTAGGATACACTTTATATAGTTATATGACATGGATCTACAGTGTATTTGATTGGTACCCATGATTTTATTTTATCTTGAGCATGGGTATGCCTGCCTCGGTGAGACAATTATTATTTTGCATATGGAACCTCCCGATTTCTGATCCTTGGGCTCACTTGTTTGGCAGATCGGTGAATATTGTTAATGTATTTCGGCCATCAGATGCTCTTCTGACCTCACACATTAGGGGGAATCTATTATAAACCTAACTTGCACCAGAAATGCTTACCTGGCATCATGCCATCTCAGATTCCTTCTTTTCCAAAACACTGCTAAGAAACTCTTCTTAAAAACCCCTTTTATAAAGGCCCACGCACCTTGCTACATTACTGCACGCGTGTACACGCTAACTGACCCAAGACAACCCGCATGTACCTACAAAAGCACGAAAAAATGAAAGTTGTTGATGGAACACACAGCTTTGGGTAAGTTAACTAAACCTTTCAACCATGCATGGATGAAAATTTGACCAAATACCTAGCTTCTTCTAGCCTATAAAAGAAGGTTTAGGGGTCCCATTTGGGAGAGGAGAATCATAGTAAATAAACTATACCCGATTGAGCATTCCCTTTGTCCCAACCTTTAGCC
The DNA here is from genome assembly GCA_000966675.3 of Picea glauca. Lineage (NCBI taxonomy): Eukaryota > Viridiplantae > Streptophyta > Pinopsida > Pinales > Pinaceae > Picea > Picea glauca. The sequence continues at coordinate 90,693 of JZKD02S1695856.1, read as the reverse complement.
ATCCTTGTGCAAAGAGAAGTATAGAGAAAAGAAGTTGGGGGACATTTGAAGAGGAGCCCAGGACCAGGTTCGTGGAGTAGTGGCTGACTTCATCATTGTAAGTTGCTTTAGTGAAGTTAATAATAAAGAAGTACTTTTCCCGTTCCACCATATGAGGTTTTCATGGTTTATTGCGTACATGTTGATTAAATCTCTAACCCATTAATTTGTAGATCAAATGCATGTGGAGTTCTTTGTTTGTCTTGTGTGAATGCAATTCAAACTTGGGAGGAGAGCTGCAGTCAAAGAGTGACCAAGTGTGAAGAAGGATCGATATCAAATGCCCGAAATAAGGTATGCTCACTTGATCTTTTTAACTAAGTATTTGCTTAAGAATAATGGGGATAAGGTCTGGGATGACGGTAGAAAGTAGGAATCTTTAGGTCTTTTCTGCATGCATGATAAAACCCTAAGTGCTAGTCCATAGAGGGATTTCCCACTCACAAGAGTATTCGTTGGATATGAAATTAAATTATGCATCCAGTGAGTGTCTACACTTGAAATTTGAGTAAACTCATAAGAAGTTAAGTAGACAATGTGATAAAAAGTAGTTTTTATAATCTTTCCCTCCAAAACTATTTTCCCTTATGATGTAGACCCCTCCCCAAACCCGCAGGTCGGATTCTGCACAGGATCTTCTCGTTTCGGCTCGAGAGCTTGACTGGGTCTTCTATTTCCCTTTTGGGAAATCTACCCACAACAAAACCTTGAGAAAATTTCCTCTTTTATTTTGGGATATTGGACTTCACGATTTCGCGAATCCCGTGGTTGACCACCTTACCTATTTGACCTCCGAAACCCGAAATGCCAACACTCGACCTTTTCCTGATGTTAATTTTGGCTTTTTGGCTTTCGCGAATTCAGAAGTTGCGATGTCATGCAACTCTTCTCCTCGACTCCCGAACTTCCGATTCTGGATTTGTCGAAATATAGATGTCTCGGTCTCCCTTTTCTCTTCGTGATTTCAGGGTTTCAACCACCGAAATGCGCTTTTACTATACCCTCGGGATTCCCGAACCTCTGAATCCTGAAATTTCGAAACTCTAAGGTTCCGCTTTCAAGGAGATCAACGGCTGTGAACTCTCTCTTGATACAATGGTCAACGCAATTTTGTGTACCAAGAATTCAATATGATAACACTTGAATTCTCTGTCCTCTCCACCTTCTGATCTCTGAAGTTTCGAAATACCGAAATGGTACTTCTCCTTGCTGTTTTCCACAAAACCCAACAAGAATCCTTTCGGATTTTGGGTACTTGATGTGTCAAGACCCAAACTTGCAACTCGGACTTCCGAAGTCGGAAACTCCGAAATAATATGATGGCCCTAGAAATCTTGATCAACGATTGACGTTAATTTAGGATATCCTAAGGATGGCTCTGTCCTGATTGTCATCCCTCTCGCAGCTTCTGCAGATCCAACGATCCTCGCTATTTCGGGATTCCTCCTCGAAGAATTTCGACCGTCCAAACTCTTCCTCAAAGAACTTCTACTCCGAGTCACCTCAGTAATCCTCCTCACTATGAATTGGCCTCTGCACGATGACCAAAACCCCTCTTCTTATATTCACACCTTGAAGACGCTAATTCTCCTAAGCTTCCTTTCACTAACTCAAATCTCCTATGAGATTTCTGCACACACTCCTTGTGGCACTCTTCAAATACGTTTAAGTATTTGAATCCTTTGACTATGTGCAACTCCTTGCGACAACAGTCTTCAATCCTCTCCTTGGTTGACAAGTTCTGAACTTCCAACCAGCCTGCGCACACCTTGCTTGGCTTCTGTGCCTGACTTTCATTTTTGCAGAAGATGAGAACAATGGTATCCCTCCTGAGCTTTCAGAGATGAACTCTGAACCCGTCAATGAACTCGTTTCAGACGTTTCACTACACTCCTTGCAGGAACTCTTTCTCACATAGAGAAACAATTGAAACACATTCCCTTACTCTCTCAGACTTCAAATACTTAACATGAAATCATACATACATAGCATAAAAGCAAATGTACAGCAGAAAGAGTAAAACAACCATGAGAAAAACATTCAACATGTATACACATAAAGTATTTGAACACCATGAGTCTGAATCAAAGCTTTATATATAAACCTCATAACTTCTGTACATGGGTTCTTCTACACAGCTCTCTGCTTCTTCTCCTCTATGCTCTATTCTCAATTGATAATGTTAATGTTACAAATGATACAACATGAGGGTGTCTATAGTCGGTTTTCCCTCCTATGCTCTAAACTGTCTAATCTAGAATTTAAATCTACCTACTTACATTAACTGCCTATAAATGCCTCTACACCTTACAGATGAGAGCGGATCGCTCAAGATATTTTTACAATATGGAAGTACACACTCTCTTAACTATTACATTAATGTCTGCGCATCCAAACTTTCAAAACAATGCAAACATTTTCAACATGTGCCAAAAATGAAATGGCGTTTGTCCCATGCTCGCTTGTTACTAGCGATGCTCCTGCATCGTACTCCCTTGCTTGAAAATTTTCATGAACTTCTGTTCATGAGCTCTTGCATAGTCTACCTGTACTTTTGAATTTCTTCTTCATTCTCCCAGTTGGCATCTTCAATTGGATGTCCCTTGCACTTGATCAAGTATTCAAAATACTCTTTTCTCCTGGTCCTCTTACTGACTCTCTTGTCAAGTATACTCTCCATCTGTGGATTTGTAGCTACAGGCATTTGTTTAGCCCACTGAACATGTGTCTGTTCACTATCTTCTCCTGCTCCTTCAACTCTATAAGGGTACAAATATGAGATGTTGAATATCGGTGAAATTCCGATCCCATCGGGTAATTCGATCTCATATGCATTTGCCCCAAATTTTCTTAAGACCTTGCATGGTCCAATCTTCTTCATTTTCAGTTTGTTATATGTTCCCCTTGGGAACCTCTCCTTCCTCATATGTGCAAGAATCAAATCACCAACTTCAAACTGAAGTTGTCGTCTGTGTTGATCTGCTCTGCGCTTATACTCTTGGTTTGATTTGTGCAATCGCTCCTTCACTTGGCTATGAAGTCCATTCATTGCCTCTGCAAAATCTTCTGCACTTGCACTCCTAGTTTCATTATGTTCTGAATCTTTCAATTCAGAAACTCCCCTGGGATGCATTCCATAAACAACCTGAAATGGACTCTTCCCCGTGCTTCTATTGATCAAATCATTGTAAGCAAATTCTGCCTGTGGCAGAATGTGATCCCACTGACTGTGGTGTTCAGTCACTAGGATCCTTAGTAAATCTCCCAAGCTTCTGTTTACATTTTCTATTTTCCTATCTGTCTGAGGATGATAAGCTGAGCTAAAAGACAACTCTGTCCCCAGCTTCTTCCATAAATTCCTCCATAAATGTTCCACGAACTTGGTGTCTCGATCTAAAACGATGCTCCTTGGTAAGCCGTGAAGTCTGACAACTTCTTTGAAAAACAGGTTCGCAATGTGAGTTGCGTCACTGGTTTTCTGAAATGGTATAAAGTGTGTCATTTTAGAAAATCTGTCTACCACCACAAATATTGAATCAAACCCTCTTTGCATTCTTGGCAGACCTAACACAAAATCCATGCTTACTACATCCCATGGCCTCTCTGGTATGGGTAACGACTGATATAACCCCGTGTTTTGTTTCCTTCCTTTTGTGTGCTGACAAATTCTGCATCTGTCCACGAATCGTTTAACATCTGCTCTCATTCCTGGCCAAAAATATGAGCCATTTAATTTTGAGAACATTTTATCATGACCGAAATGTCCAACCAATCCTCCACTGTATTTTTCTTTCAACGGATTCTCCCTCATGGAACATTTTGGAATACACATTTGATTGCCTCTGAATAATAATCCATCCTGGATCGTATATTTATCCCATTGATTTTTATCTCTGAGAACTGGATTCTCAGATGCCTCGTACACCTCTTTGAAATCTGGATCATCCTTGTACATGTCCTTGAGATTATCAAAACCCAATGTTTTGACTCTGAACTCCTGCATAAGAAAACATTTCGTCTTCAAAGCATCAACAACTTTGTTAGCATTTCCAAAAATATGTTTAATTACAAAAGTAAAATTCTACATGTATTCAACCCATTTTGCATGCTTCTGGTTCAATTTATCCTGCTGAGTTACAAATTGCAATGCATGATTGTCACTGTACAAAATGAACTCTTTAGGAACCAAGTAGTGCCTCCACTTCTTCAGTGCTTGTATGACCGCATAAAACTCTTTGTCATACGTGGAGTACTTAACCTTCGCCTCATTCAGTTTCTCACTGAAGTATGCGACCGACCTGTCATCTTGGCTCAAAACTACTCCAATTGCAAATCCACTGGCGTCACACCTGACCTGAAACATCTTACTAAAATCTGGCAACACCAGAATTGGATGTTCAGTAATATTTTTCTTTAATAAATTGAAGCTTTTCTTTGCTTATTCTGTCCAGTGGAAAGATTTATGTCTTTTATTCACTGTGTCCATCATCGGTGCGCTAATTCCACTGAAATTCCTGATGAATTTCTGATAGAAAATAGCCAATCCATGGAAACTTCAAACTTCAAAGATACTCTTTGGTGATGGCCAATTCTTAATCACCTCCACTTTATCTGGATCCATCTTCAACTTATCTGCAGAAATAAAAAACCCCAAATAAATGAGCTCTATCTTCATGAATGATGATTTCTTCATATTTATCAACAACTTCTCTTGCTACAATCTTCTCATCACTTTAGCCAAATGCTTCAAGTGCTCTGTTTCTGTCCTACTGAAAATCAGTATGTCGTCAAGGTACACAATGATGAATTTTCCAATGAAATCCTTCAAGACTTCATTCATCAATATCATGAAAGTACTAGGTGCGTTCGTTAAGCCAAACGACATAACAAACCATTCATATAGCCCCTCATTCATCTTGAATGTTGTCTTCCATTCATCACCTTCTCTCATACGAATCTGATGATATCCACTCTTCAAATCTAACTTTGAAAAGAATCTTGCCCCACTCAAGCATTCCATCAAATTGTCCATTCTTGGCAATGGAAATCTATACCTGATGGTAATCTTGTTGATCACTCTTGAGTCTATACACATTCTCCAGCCTCCATATTTTTTTGGACTAAGCACCGTTGGAACAACGCATGGACTCAAGCTTTCTCTAACCAATCCCTTGTCCATTAAGTCTTGGACCTATATTTTGACTTCTTCATTCTCCTGCGGCGTCAATCTATACACAGATTTGTTTGGTAAACTAGCTCCAGGTATAAGATCGATGTGATGACTTATACTCCTGATAGGTGGCAACGAACGAGGTAGTTTGTCCACTACTATATCAACAAATTCTTCCAGTAGCTTCTGGATTTCCTCTGGTAAATCATCCACTCTTGTGCTGGTCAAAACAATTCTAGGTTTCCTGACCACAATGAATTGTGGATCTTCCTTCTTCTTAACCTCCTTAAGAAGTTCCTTCCCACTCATGAGAAGTACAGTGTTGCTTACTTCTGTTGTGACTTCTTTATCCTTGATTGGAAACAACATATGAGCTCTCCCATTTTTCTCCAGGGTGTATGTGTTCTTTCTCCCATCATGAATCACATTCTTGTCATATTGCCACGGTCTACCCAGCAATAGATGAAAAACATCCATGGGAATGACATCACATAGTATTTCATCCTTATATCCTCCTATTTTAAATTCAACTAAACATTGTTTAGT
>JZKD02S1695856.1:11312-25756 GCA_000966675.3 Picea glauca | reverse complement strand
ATGAGGTACTGTCTCTAAGCCCAAATTTTTAACAATTACTTTAGATATCAAATTAAATTGAGAACCCTGATCAAACAAAGTATCCACTTTAGTATGTTTGGATACTAATATGATGTGAAAAAGTTCACTTCTATTCTTTTTATTTTCAGTAGATGGAATTGCTTGAATTAGCATGAGAGGAAAATGTACCTTATACTCCAACTACTATGATTTTCATTTCATCACCTAAATCAAAACCTAGGTCTTGTTGCACTGTAGAAAAAAAATTCTTCTTCCCTTTTCCACCAAATTCCTTATGCTTAAGCTCGGGATGTAGTTTCCAACAATGCTCATCATCATGCCCATATCTTTTGCAATGGTGCAAGAGGGATTTCCTTCCTATTTCTTTGCTATAATTGTCTTCTTTCCCTTTCCTTTTCCTTTGAACTTGTTGTTTTGGAACTTGGAAGGTTTCTTTGTGTGATATTCTTGTACATTATTTCCCCTTCTTTCAAGATGAGTTTCTTGCACACACACTTCATCTAAATTAGCTGAATTAAAAACAACAATGTGTGATGAATGTAACTGTGAAGTGCACCAATATATTTCATCAAAGTCTCTGGAGAGTCTAAAGTAATATTCAATGCAAGTGCCTTCTTCCTAAACTCTTCTATGAAACTTTGAACATTCTGAATTTTACCCAAAATTTTCCATTCCATTATGGATTTTTGTACACAACTCAATGGGTATAAATTCTTTCTTAATGCAGAAGTAAATTCAGATCACGAAGAAAGGAGTTTACCATTATGCTTGCTACCTTTATGAAGTTTTCTCTCCCACCATACAAGGTTTGTGCCTTCCAACCAAAGATAATCCAACTGGATCTTCACCTCTTCCTCTTCGATCTGTTGTACACACAGTAAACCTCGATCTATCTAATTCAATTGTTCAACTTATCTACATTATCATCTCCACTAAACATGGGGAAATTAAATTTGACATCTAATTTCAATTATGGATTTTTAAAATAATTTTCCTGATGACAAATAGAATGATGAGAGTGAGAGGAAGAAGAAGAGATTGAAATTGAAGATGGAGATGGAGGCTTAGGAGGGTTTCCTCCAATTCCCTGGTTCACTGAAGAATTATCCTCTTCTTTAGCTTCCTTCTTCTTTTCCTTCTTTTCCACTCTTTTTTCATAATCTGCAAACAATTTTTCTACCATATCTAACATCTGGTAGAAATACTTGTGAAAATTCTTCCCATACTCCATACAAAGTTCTTCATCCCCCATTTTCCATCTTCGAGTTGCATGTCCAATCTCTAAGTTGAAATTATTAAGTTTTCCTTCACCCTCTTTGAGCTTGGCCCTTGTAAGCATCCACACTCACAATTCAATTCAAAGAATATTTGTATGATACCAACATGATTCAGGATATTTTAGTCAATGACTATAACATGGATTGCATTAAAGAGCATGAACAAAGCATATGTGCAACATACATGAAGAAAACATACACATGGAGAAATAATAAGAAGAAACAATTGCACCAAGCTTGATAACGAAGTTTGTCCCAAAGATGGACTATGTCTCTGAGCCCTACTATTGTAGGAAAATTCCCCTACGAACAGGTGAATTTCTTATTGGATCCTAGACCCCTATTACCAAGACAGAAAGATGTTAACATTGGACACTGACATTCATTTAAATGTAGTTAAACTAGTCAAATGGAAAAGAGGAAGAAAGTATGATGTACCTTTTTTGTAAGCTTGTCCTTTCTTAGTCCAAGATGAACTTGATCTTTAGGCCCTTTAATGAGATCTGTAGTTCAATAGACAACAAAGACAATGCATGCTTTCTATTCTACCAATATTAGTTTAAACTAGATTTATCAAGAAAAGACAAACCTATGCAATCATACAAAAAATTGAAGGAAACATGCCAAGCATATATTAATGAGAACATTAAAAGGAACTTACAATTTGTAGATGCAGATGCAGTATCCTCTCCAAGTCCTCCTTGTCCAACCCCTTGCTCGAAATATCCACGATCAGAATGAAAATACTTTTTTTTTATATTATTATCCCTTTCACCATGAGAATGCCTCCTTTTATAGGCTTTGATAGGCTCAACCATCTTCGTTATATTTGGAATAAGTTCAGGATATGACTCCATCAATTGTGGTATCTCCTTTAGATACAACCTAAATCTTGGATTCGAGCCAAACCAACTTGGATCATTTCTAGTTGTCCTTAGATATAAGGAGGATTTCTTCCCAAGATTCTCTCAACCAATCAACACTCCCTCAAATCTGGAAACAAAGCATTGTAGTGACCCCTGCTAAGTGGACAAGGAGTACTAGTGCTCCCTGCATGTGATTAGGGGAGTTTCGATCTCTCAAAAATTCATTTAAGATGATCATTTATCAAGGAAAAATATGTGTTAAGATTTCCAAATGATGTGTTTTCCTCTTCTAACATGTATTAGAGGTTGTATCAAGTGTTTATATGGAGTCGTCTCCAATGCGACATATGCAGGATGAAAATATGATACTTGGGACACTTGGGACAAAAGTACGACACTTACGATAATGATAATGGGTCAATTTTGACCTGTAATAGATTTCCCCCCAAAGTGTGAGGTCAAATGACGAAAGTTGATAACTGAAGCACTTTCTAGATTTTCGAAACAAGGGTATGGAGTCAGAGAACCTGGTAGAAGTTGCAAACAACCATCAAACAAATGTTATCATATTTTTCAAACACAAGGCAGGTGTACCTATGCTTGAGTGACAAAGGATGTAAGGTATGGCTGCCAAAAGATACACTACAGATCCATGATGATACTGACTAAAGGTATAGCCACCAAAGATACAATGTGGATCTATACCTCCATGACATGAACTAATTATAGCCATGAGAAATACACAGTGGATATATGTGACAGTATATCAACATGCTCAATAGATATCCTTCGTAGCCTGCAAAAGAAGATACCAAAGTGAATGTTCAACCCAAGTTCTTCATCCCAATTTCGATGTAGTACGAATCTAGCCACGTGAATAAATGTTTTGATGTTGAACATGGTAGAAACAACTTCCTTACCGGACATTTAGGTAAACCGTTAACAAGCGCAAGGGAAATCACCAGTGATGGCAATGACTCCCAAAGTACTCTAGTACAATCCAACAAATGTGAATAAATGATATGAAGTCGAACATTTGTGGAGTCATCCAATTATAGGTCAATGATGTAAATCCACTATCGGAGGCGAGGAGGCCTATCATTGAGGCATGCAAGTTCCAAGGTACTAATTGGTTTCTAAGTCAAATTCTTAGATGATGTGTTGAAGTCGAAGGGAAAAAAAATCATTGAAGGAGGGTCTCGATGTATCCCCCATCATAGAAATGTAATGGACATAGAGATGTAAGATGGTGAATCAAATGAGTATGAACTGAAACGGGTATTGAAATTGGAAATTTGTGATGGTTGACTCTCGAGGCAGATAATTCCCTTGAACACTGAGGTACAACATGATTCGACAACATAAATGTAACATGGACCAAAACATAATGCAATGGATACTGTGACATTCTTCGGATGACCCAAAGGAGTGGAAAGACTCAGGAGATTGGCTCAGTGCAAAGGCTCAACAGATTATCCAAGTGTTCAATATATAGGTAGAAAAAATGCGTTGTGTTCAAGGGAGACTTGCAAGAGTGACTTGTGACAATTCTAAAAGATAGCTTGGCTTGCTTCCTTCAATTTTTCCCCCATCCATATAGACAAGTACCTCTTTTTTTTTTTACGAGATCAAGGAGGATAACACATGCTCGATATAACTTACCTTTGGTAAGTCCCTCTTCCTTTGTTTAACAAATTGGAAGAAGTAAGGGTTCGGTCTCGTATGGTACCTTCAATGTGTGATTTATCGAGTCTAGAGAAGGAAAAATCGATGGTTTTTCATGTTTAGAGAGTTTGAAAAGAACTTAAAGGTGACTCCAGGGTTGTCCTTTTTCATAATTTTAGTCTCTGAAGTACGAAAAAGAGATAAATTGTTACTCGAGAGACACCCTTTAAAAACCTTTTAAGTGAGTGTGAAAGGAAGCAAGATCACCTGACAATATTTTCATGTTTAGAGAGTCTGAAAAAAGATTAAAGGAGACTCTAGGGGTTTCCTTTTTCATGTAACCTTTACGAGTCCAAAAAAGTGATAAAAGTCTACTTGGTTACATTCTCATGTTTTTTCGAGCATGAGAAAGAACAAGGATTGTGCTCGTCAATGTCATAAGGTTGTCAAAAAGATACTTCTTAGAAGCCTACAAATATAGAAAATTATGAGCCCAGGGCATTAGTGACTCCTTAAAAAGATTAAAAAACCCAAGAAAAAATTTAACATAAACTCTATAATGGTGAAATAGGTTAGAAATTTGATTTACCACTTGATTTTTTACCAAATTCTTCTAGCTTTGGAATTTTTAACCTTTGGAGGGTGATTTTCGAGCTGCGAGTACGAGAGTTATGATCGACCGTTTCCGATTTTGTCTAGACTAGGATGGTCACCTTGCCATTTCAATTATTTTTTATGGTTTAAATTCGTGTTTTAGCTCATTTTTAGGGTGTTCTGGGCTCCTTAGGAAGCCCTAGGCGCCGAACTGGATCGACGCTCCCTCAAAGGGATGAGGGGAGCACTGATCGATATTTCAATGCCCTGGTGCACATACCTAGGGAGTGCTAGCGCTCTGTGAACAGGCGTAGGGGAGCGTCGATGCATAACCAAATTTTTTGTTGCTTTTTAGGCTAGAAAGACACATTTTTTTTCTATAATAAGTTGATTAAAGAAATTTAAATGGTTGTATTTTCAGTTTTCACAGAGCATATATCCATGATTGAATGGAAGGAACACGAACATGAGTTCGACAATATCAACACTTTGCAAAACCCTCAAACAAGGATGATTTAATAAATTATGGTCTTCTCAAGTACTTCAAACTACAGAAAATGAGGAAAGATGTATTGTTACTTGAGTGCTTGATTGGATTATGGAATGATGTTGAACATGCATTTCGTATTGGGCCACATATGCTCAAAGTTGAGCTTGATGATGTGTATTTTTTTACCAGCCTCTCAAGGAGAGGGGATCCTTTCCTTTTGTATGGACATTGAGAAACTCCTCATCCCACTGAGGTATATGTTGTTGAGAACTGTATTCTAGGATCTTGATTAGTCATTGAACGAATCATGATCAAAGACGTGAGGGATTTGGCATTGCGATCGATTCTATTTTCCATTACCAACTTGGCAGGTAGTACGAAAGCTCACCTAGCTTCGAAATCTCAGATGTCATATGCTCTACAATGTGTGGAGCCCATATTGTTTAACTACAGTGTGGGGTTCCTTCAGAATGTGAAGGAATAGATCACAAAGTGCAGGATCAGAAGGAAGAAGCAGTTTGGATACAACTCTTTCTTAGTTTCGTTCTTTTTGGAGTGAGTACCCCAGATGCATCCATGGGTTGCATTGATAGCACAACCAACGAATGAACCATGGATGGAGATATGGACTAGTTTGTCCCCGATATTTGGGAACGAGGCCTCAATGTTTAAGTTTACAAATGATTTCTTCACTTGGTGGAGGAGGCAACTGATTTTTATTGAGGATTTTCCATATGCTTGAGTGCATTTTCGGGGAAATGTAGATTTAGTTCTCCCAGAGGGAATTCAGTGGGATTTGTCAGGTACAAAACTAAACCTTGTCATGTGTTCTTGATTTTATATTTTATATGATTTTTATGTGTACAAAGAGGGATCTAAAATATGTTTTGTTTCATCATGCAGATAGAAGCACATCATGTTCGATAGAGATGCCAACACTAGGGCATCGTAGAGACATGCATATAACAGTGGAGCATGAGGTTGTAGTGGCAGGACTTTGAGAGGTTGAGAGGAACCTCTGAGGTCTAGCCATGGGTGTCCCACCTCTAAGGAGGCGAGACGTACCTCTCCATCTACAGAGGAATACAATAGGAGTTCCAGAGAGTTTGAACCACTTGCTCTGATGAGTGGCTCGCGCAGTAGTTTGCTTCTCGGAGCACAATGTGATACAAGAGGACTAGGATTCTCCACATATTTTGTATTCTTTCATGATGATATCATGGGAATGAGGGCCCAAATTTTTCCCTACTATGTACTTTTTGATGTAAACAGACTTTTTCTATCACACATTATATATATATATATATATCTGATTTTTGTGGTGCCTATGATGTTACAATTTATCTTATGTGATGTTTTTAATGTAGATGTGATTCATTTTCTTTAAAAGTTTTGTCTATGCACAAGATAGTGATCCAAAATATAATTTGCTAATGAATCTGATGTTGTGTTGAGTTCTCTCGGTATATGTAGGTATTGTATAAATTCAAATACTCTTTCGAGACAATGAACTCTTAGGTGGAGACGTAATAGGACAGGGTTGTGAATGTCGTAAACTCGATTAAGCTGACAAACCACGAGTTGAGAATCTAGGTCGATAATCAGATGAGATATACTTAGAGAGGAGGCTTCGGTTAAAAGTCCAATGAGAACATGATATTCTGCCACGTTATTGGTTGTCGATCCTAGGCAAATTCCTCTTGAACTCACCAACTCATCAGATAGGTAAATGACCCAAGCTGCAGAAGCAATGTTTTGGGTGTGCCGACTAGCGCCATCCGCAAACCTGACAAAGATGGGAAGAGGAAATGTCATCTTCGCATGCAATCACAAGACAAAGTATAATAAGCTAAGACAAAACTCGTACACACAAGATAAAAGACACACCAAATAAAAAGTATATAGCACAATAGTGTACAAATCACACATGCCAAATGTTCTATGCATAGTACTTCTTAAGGTAAATCCCATTTCGAGGCTCATCGAGAGATATTCCATCGTAGTCAACTAGCTCATAGGAACCTCTATGTAAAACATGTTTTATGATATAAGGTCCATGCCATAGAGATTCTAACTTCCCTGTCCCCAAATTGTCATGAGCTTGTTCATAAGCGAGGACTAGGTCTCCTTCTACAAAAGTACGAGGTTGAATGGATTTTTCATATAGAATCTTCATTCATTTTTTTATATGTCTCATTAACGAGAGCAACATCGTGACATGTTTCATCCAACTTAGTTAAATACATAAATTTTTCCTCTTAAGAAGAGGTGTGAGGCAGGATTTCTATAGTGAGTTTCAATGAAGGGATATCACACTCAATTGGTAACACTTATTCTTCGTGACACACCAACTAGAACATAGTGAATCCAGTTGCAGTTTTTACTAAGGTGCAGTAAGCCGAGAGTGCAGAGAAAATTTGCAAGTGCCAAGAGTTTTTGTTTATCCCCACCATGCATTGAAGCATGGTCTTTTGGACTTTGTTGATAGATTCAACTTGCCCATTTGCTTTAGTGTACTAGGGGAATGAGATTTCATGGAGAAAACCCAACTTGACGTGCAATTCACTCATCATATGGGTTTAAAAATGTGAGCCGTGGTCAGTGACAATAGCTTGTGGGACACCAAAGTGAGTGATGACGTGGTTAAAAAAAAAGAGAGCTACAATATGACCATTGTTAAGAAATGCGGGCATAGCCTTAGCCCATTTAGTGAAATAATCAACAACAATGATGATATAACCGTGCCCCCCAGATGATGTAGGATTACATTGCATAAAATCAATGCCCCATTTTGCGAAGGGGTCGATGAAATCAATGGGATGTAGTTGAGAAGGGTGGGTTCGTGCCTTTTTTTGAAAAACTTGATAGGGTGGGAATCATTTGACAACCTCAATACAATCTTTGAAGATGGAGGGCTAAAAATAACCAGCGCATAATATTTTCTGGGTTGTAGCCATCCCAAAAAGATGACCACCAAAATATCCAAGGTGACAATCATTCAAAATGCGTTCATCCTCATTGTGGGTTAAATAACATTGTAGGACAATATCAATACCACGACGATACAAAGTGTTGGCGATAATAAGGTAGTGTTTAGAATGATGGTGAATACGACGACATTCCTCATGGGAAATATCGGGCTGGAAACATTGGGTTTGAATATAGAAAACAATATCTCTATACCAAGGGTCTGATGTGATAATGAGGAACACAGAGTCATCAGGAAGAGAATAATTTGGATCATTATTTTCATCAGCATGGGGAAGATCGCAAATAAGTTTCAGAAAAAACAACGATTTTTTATCTTTTGATTTGGCAAACTCGAGATAGAATTCTTGAAGAATAACAATCCATTTGGAATATTTTCCCCCAAGGAATTGAGGTGTAAGGATATGGTACATGGGGTTCTTGAGTATGCAATGACTGTGATAGTTCGTAGCAATATGTAATAGTGAAATCTCTAGAAGACAATAACGGTTGCCAGAGCCAACTTCTCAACGTGTGAATATCAGATCTCGAGACCAGATAGACTCTTGCTCAGATAGTAGATCACATGTTCGTCACCATTAGGATCCTATTGAACTAACACCATATCAATAGTGGAAGTAGAGGAAACCAAATAAAGGATATTGTCTCGTGGATAATTCATAGGATGCAAGAGAGGTGTATGAGTTAATGTGTGTTTAAGAGCGTTGAGTAGTGTCGTCCCAGATGAAAGGAGTGTCTTTTTGCAACAACCTCATAAATCCTTTAGTAATTTCAGCGTAATTACATATAAAACAACGAATAAATTTTGATTTCCCTTGCAAACTCTGTAGTTGGGCTAAATTTCTAGGAGGGGGTAAAGAGAGAATAACTTTGACTTTTAAGGGATCCACCCTAATCATGTCTTTGGAGATGACTAACCCGAGGAGTCGACTTGATTCGACAATGAAGATACATTTATGAGGGTTCAAATGGATATGGTAAAACCAACATCAAAGGAAAATGGCTCATAAATTACCAATATGGTCTTGTCGAGTAGACGAATGAGCGAGTAAATCATCGAGTTAAGGCTCCACAATATGTTTGATATCATGGAAAGCATACAACATGGCCCGTTGGAAAGTAGCACTAGCATTTTTAAGGCCAAAGGATAGCTTCTGATAAGAGAACGTCCCCCAAGGGTAGATGAAAGTTTTCTTATGTTGATCAGTTGGTAGAATATCGATCTGGTTATACCCTGAGAATCCATCCATGAAAGAAAATATAACGTTGCCAACGCAATTATCGATAATTTGGTCGATAAATGGTGTAGGGAAATTGTCTTTTAGACAAGCCTTATTGAGATCCATATAATCGACACAAAAACGAATGGTTCCTTTTTTTTTAGCAATTGAAACGATGTTAGAAACCCATTCCATCAAGGAGACAGGATAGATAAAGCCAAACTTAAACAGTTTTTCAACTTCGACCTTTATGGTTGCAGTTTTCTTAAGCAAAACCAGGCGAAGTTTTTGTCGTACAGGTTTAATGCCTGGGTAAGTTTTGATCTCATGCACACCGATCGATGGATCAATCCATAGAATTTCTTCATAGATCCATGTGAAGACATCATGGAATTATTTGAATAAAGCGGTGTAAGCTTCCACTTCCTCGGGCGAACAATTAGCACCGAGATGAACACTTTCCATGATACCTTCTTTGATCAAAATATCGATAGTAATGGTAGAAGAGATGATGCCTAAATTCCCCTCGAAAGTAGTTTCTTCAGTAAGTATAGGATATTGGGGAGAATCGAAAACATCGGGAGGGGGAATATAGTGTGTATATCTTCCTCAATTTCATCTAGACTAGGGAGAAAAGATGATCGATGATGGTTGTCCTCCCAGGGTACCTCATCGATACTAAGAATTTCCATAATGGATTTGTCCGATGGAAAAATCCATAGGATGTAGTCGAAAGTAGAGGATAAGGAATCCAACCAAGATGGAAACAAATAAGTGTTGGATGCCAACAAATGTTGTTTATCCAAAGAGGGAGAGGCAGATTGGATAGAATCCTATGAAGCCTCAACATGACTAAGTGGCATAGCATCACCTTGCGCATCGAATTCCAAAGGACTAGGCACAACCCAAGGATCATATGATTCAAAATATTGATATGCCATAGTCAATGTCATATTGATCGTGGAAATGTGTTGTGTGGTGGGAGGAAGTGGTGCAGGGAAAGTACCCATAAGGGAAGAATATTTTAAAATAACTACACCAACACTTTCATAAGTGATCTTAGTATCTCCCAAGAAAGGAATATTGTTCGTGGCGGGAATGCGAGTGTCGGGGATGTAGTAATCTAACTGGTCGATAGTGAAAATTTTATCTTGATAGGGGAACTGTACACATAGAAACCTTAATGAAGCAATGATAGTCATGGCATAAAACCAACTTCTTCCTAACAACAAGTTATAATCAAGGGGAGCATCAACTACCTCTACATCGACAAAGACAGTCTTACCTCCCAACTGAACGGCTAAGGACTACAAGAGTCCCTGAGGATGAAAACCTCACACATCGAATGCTCATAACATTGTAGGGGATTGGTTAAGTGCAGGTGTTTTTAATCCTGTCCAACATGCTAACGACATGAATCAAGTGGAAGCTCCCTCATCTAGTATGGTGTGGTGAATGTGTTGGTTATGAACAACTATATCAATTTGAAAAGAAATCTGATGAGAAAGTTGTGATTTGAAGTTATCAAGGTTAAACATGATATTATTTGATGACTCGGGATCAATTGCATCGATGGCGACCAATAACGTTCTACGTTGACTAGGGAAATGTTGTATAACTTCAAGAGAAGACATAGCACACGGTGCTTGAGCCAAATCTTCAACAATGTTGTAGTTTTGGGTGGCATGTGAACTAGGATTAAAAGTTGATCTGTGGTTAGTGCTCTTGGGAGGGCACAAACTAGAATCGAAAGTGGGTTTTTAAATCTGAAGCGATCCAGATGGAGGACTAACAGTGGCAGGAGATGGATCCGGTGGAGTAACATTAGTGACCGTCTCTTTATCAGGTTTATTTGGTGTCTCATACGTTGCGGTGCGAGTGGTTGAATAAATCCCATTGAACATATAAATATGAGCACTCGATGAGGATTTCTCACTAGGAGGATGACTGGGATTGCCCCCTGTTGGAGGGGCAGGTGCTTGAGAAACCATGGACTATAGTTGAGGAAAAGATTTTGTTAACACAGTGGTTTTGGAATTCCCTATGAAAAGTTTTTCAACTTCATCACGTTGAGGACAATCTCAGGTGTAATTATCATCACCACAAATGAGACACGACAATTTTGGTTTTCACTGTGGTTTATTTTCAGGAGAAGGTGGTGGAGTTTGTGTCTTTGGATTTTCATTATTATTATTATTATTATTATTCTTTTTGGGTTTATTTTTCATTTTCTTCTTTCCCCCAAATTGTTGTGAATATGCATATTGGATTGCATTCACCTCAGATATTTGAGTCGCGAGGGAGGTAGAGAAGAGTGAAGTTGAAATGGTGATGGGTGCAAAAACAGAGTGATTAGCCGATCCGGTTGACGATGATGAAGACTGGGTTTTGACGACACCGATGACTCCATCTGCATGTGTCGTGGAAGACGGATTGGATGGATCGATAGAGTTATGAAGAGCATTTGGTATCAACTCATATAATGTACCAGATTGGGAATAAACCAAATCTAAGTATTGAGCTCGAACAATGGATTCTTCCTCAATGACAACACCACCCATGGCGAAGTCACAAGCAATTGGGGGTAAAAGATATTTAGTAAACCATTATGCCAATGACTGGTCATGAATGGTTTCTTTAATCAACCTTCATCGTCATCTCCACTCATGAATATGATCAGAGATATGTATGAATTTCGTTTGACGAAGTTAGTTTAAGAGTTTTATACCAGTCTTATAACGAATGGGTAATTGGAAATGCATGAGAAATCCATAGCTAGGGAGTTTAAGTCTTGAAAAATACCACGTTGAAGTTCAATGTACCATTTGGCTGCGGAGACCGTGAGTGTATGATAGAAAATAAGTAAATCTATAGAGTCATCCATCAGTGAGTTTGATGAGCACCATAGATGAAATGTCATAACATGGTTGCTTAGGTCTCCGCCAAGTTTACCGTCAAACTTGGGGATGTCATAAGGTAATTTAGCAGGGATTACCAACCAAAAAGGAAAATGTAGTATGGGATCATTTTTCAACCGAGATAAGTCTGGTAGATCCAATCTGGTGAGGAAAGGTAATTGTTGGTTAACCTGAGGGTGATATTGATGCGGAATAGGGACACTAGTGGAGCCATAAATTGGTTGAGGTGGATAATTGTATCCAATAGTCCCTCCCATATATGGTTGTTGTTGACCAGTATAGGTAGGATTCGAATGTGGTTGAGGAATGTTCATGAACAAGGGAAACCCGGTTGATTATGAGGAGGATAAGTCAGTTGATTAGGTTGTGGGGGATAAACAGTTTTCCCTTGAGGAGGGTAAATAGTTTCTCCCTGTAGAGGGTAAACAATAGACCCTTGGGGAGGATAAGATTGTTGTCCTTGAGGACCCCACATGGGATTTGGGACACTTAGATAAGGTTGTCCAAAATATAATCCGGAAGTAATAAGATTTGGTACTCTTCCTTGCGGTTTATGAAATGATTTCCCTCATTGGTAAGGTTGATTAAACGTACCTCCTTGAATTGTTCCCCAGGATTGTGAAGAGTTTCCAGCAAAAGGGGGTTTTCCCCCTACCATAGGTTGAGTTACAACTGTGGTTTGACCAATAAAAGGGGGTTGTCCCCTAGCGGGTATGTGCAAGGGTGGATGTCCCCCAGGAGGGACAAAACCACTAGATGATGTTTCCCCCCAGTTGGGATTTGTCCGGTAGTTGATTGTGTGTGTATGGTAGGGTTCTACATTCTTTGATGTGTAGGTGTTCCAATAGGATTATGTGGAACATAAGGAGTTGTAGTGTGAAAAGGTGTAGTGGTGGAAGTAACAGTCGAAAAAACTTGTGCATCATTAGGTGTTACAACTCCAACATTATGTTGGATTTTTGTTGATATAACAACAAGATTGACTACTTGTTTGATGGGACGATCAATAGTCTGAATGGACGGTCCTACCTTAGCAGCAACAGAGGCAAGAGGGTCATGAAGGTCAAGAGGTGGTCGACTAAATTTAAAATGTTCGTAAAGATCACGTCCCGATGGAGTCCTTCATATGGAACGAACATGTGTCTATTGTGGATTTACCATGCTAGCAGACCAGATAGCAGTTTTGTACTCATCATAATCATTTTGTGTATCTTCCATCTGTGTTTTGGTGTATGGACTCAACAACAGATGAGGAACTTCCTCTTATATTACGTTATCGAACGAGTTCAGTCGAACAAGGAGTGGTTTGATAAGAGCTTAGGACATAGGGATAGTATGAGGAATGGGATCCTCAACCGTAACCAAGGTGCTTTCAGGGTTTTCTAACAAAGGATTAGCAGTGCTTCCAACATCTGAGCGATTTTCTACCTCCTCACGGTAATTGTCTTCAGGTGAATTAGGAGGTAAGGGTTTGTATCCTTCCAGAGGAAACCAATTCATTCTACATGATCTATGAAGACCTTTATCGTCTACAGTCTCAATCTTGAAAAATGATCAAGTAAACCAACAACACACGCTAAAAAATCTAGAAGAACCAACAAGCAAACAAAACATTCTCTCAATGATCGTATTAGTTGGTGATGAAATCCAATATCTCATGACCAAATTGAGAAGAGGCTAGGATATGAGCAGGTGGAATAATTATGTTGGAGACCTTCTTAGTGGAATTACACCTTGGTGCAAGATTCCACACAACAATCATGGAATTGCCCTGTAAGGAGCTCGAGTGATTTTGACCAACGTCTGTTCTAGGCACAACAAAGACTTTGTTGGTTGTGAAGCCTGATTATCTTCCCGATTAAGAATTATTTACACTCCAAAAGTATGTACACTCTTCCACGCGGGGGAGTGCAGAGGGGGGGTACCCCCTCTGTGGGGTCCGAAGGGGCTATCCCCCTGGCTGGGGGGTCTGGGGGAAAGCGGGCCCCTAGCGGGGGTTCGGGGGCAGATCCCCCGAAGGAAAAATTGCCTTGTAAAAGTATATTGCAATTTCATTGTAAATCTGGACCGTTCATTATAAGGTCGCAGATCTAACAGTAGAAATTATGTTAGGTTTTTTTCCCTAGAAGGCAACCCTCTTTTATGAGAGAAATGTAATGCAGCTATGTTTGATGGCGAATATTGTATTCTGAGAGAGTATACTGTGAGAGAAAGAAGAGGAAGTTACATCAAGTTTTGTTGTAGGTTGTATCCCTTCATTTGCTGGATAATAATAAAGGAAGGAACTGGCAATTTCTCTAGTGGACGTAGCCCACACTGGGTGAACCACATAAATCTGTGTCTCTCTTGTATTGTGTATCTTCTGTGTTTTGTTTCCACATTTGTTTTATTTTATTGCTCCGCGG